>CM066031.1:139335385-139496549 GCA_033557465.1 Ichthyophis bannanicus | reverse complement strand
TTGTTTGATAGCCCTCAAATCGATTTGGTGTGCTATCTGGCTTGGGGGTGCAAAGAAAACATCCAGAGTAGTCCCCCCAATAACCCCTTCTAGCTCAGTCATACCTCTCCTCTCCACACTGGACTCACCAAGCTGTTTCGTGTCCACCAACGCCAAGCCAACACAGAGAGGATGTTGTTCCAGCAGGAACTGAAAAAAGAGCTCCTCAGTTCCTGGGTCTGGCCCCTGTTCCCTGGGCGGCATACCAACAGGACTACCAGCCAGAGACCACTGCTCCAGTGAGGTCTTAGTATCCAGCTTTAATGAGCATCACACCTCTGGAGGGGTAAGATCCATCCCCGATGAGGAGGCCGAGCTTACCCACTCTGATGCCTCCTGCACCGGGAAAACTGCTCCTCCGTCACCAGTCCACCCCGGCTGTACATGCGGGTTATCTTTTCAGCAGCGATAGCTAGGCGCTATACTCATGCTAGCCGCCGCCACTGATTGTGCCCTATTTCCATTCACTTGGGGTTAGGGAAGACTTGGAAGTGTTTAGGACCTTTTCTGAGTAGGGCCGGCCCATCCATTGAGCAAGAATGTTGTTTGCACAGGGCCCTGAGTTTCAGGGTGCCCCACGCAAACAACAGTCTGCCCATCAGCCAAGAATCAGGTGTCCTGTGGGGTCTCCCTGCCTGCCCGGCAGACCCCTCTCTGAATCACTCCCCTCAGTGCCGGATTTCAGAGCCGCGAAGGGAGAGTTTCCCTTTCGCGGCTCTGTTAAGCCCGCCAGCACTGATGGGAAACTCTCCCTTTGCAGCTCCGAAAGCCCGAGCCGAGGGGAGTGATTCAGGGAGGGCTCTGCTGGGCAGGCAGGGGGACCCCACAGGACACCTGATTCTGCTGCTGCCATGGCGGCAGCGGCAGCAGCAGGAGCTGCAGCAGCCAGTTTTTTTTTTTTTTAATTTTCCCTGGGCTGATGGGGGGAGGGAGGTTAGAACTGGTAATGGACTATGGGCTGATGGGGGGGGGGGTTAAGATCGGGTAATGGACTATGGGGGAGCTAAGACTGAAAATGGGGTGATGGGGGTTAGGAGTGGAAGTGGGCTGGTGGGGTGCTTAGGACTGGTAATGAGCTATGGGGGGGGGGGCTAGGACTGGAAATGGGCTGATTGGGGGTTAGGACTGGTTATGGGCTATGGGGGGCTAAGACTGGAAATGGGCTGATGGGGGCTTAGGACTGGAGGTGGGCTGATGGGTTAGGATTGGTAATGGGCTATGGGGGCGTTAGGACTGGTAATGGGCTATGGGGGGGCTAAGACTGGAAATGGGCAGGGGGTTGCTAGGACTGGAAATGGGCTGTGGAAGGGGGGCTTGAACTGAAAATAGCTGATGGGTATGGGGGCTTGGAATGGAAATGGGCTGAGTGGAAGGGGGGCTTGAACTGCAAATAGCTGATAGGGTAGCTTGGAATGGAAATGGGCTGTGAGGGGAGGGAGCTAGGACTGGAAATGGGCTGAGTGGGGGTGGGGAGCTAGGACAGGAAATGGGCTGATGGAGGGGCTAGGATAAGACCAGAAATGGGTAGTTGGGGGTGCTAAGATTGGAAATGGGATGTGGTGGGGGCTTGGATTGAAATGGATTCATGGAGGGGCTAGAACTGGAAGTAGACTCATGGGGGGCTTGGATTGGAAATGGACTGAGTAGAGGGTAGCTAGGATTTGACATGGGCTGATGGTGGGGCTAGGAAAGGACTAGAAATGGGCTGATGGGGGGTTAGGATTGGAAATGAGTTGATGGAGGGACTCGGATAGGACTGGAAATGGATGGGGGAGCTAGGACTGGAAATTTGCTGATGGTGGGGCTAGGATAGTACTGGAAATGGGCTGATGCGGGGACTAGAAGGGAGTGGATGCTGGTTGGGGCTGGAACTAGAAGGGAGCTGATGCTGGGGGAGGATTAGAATGGGATGGGGCTGGGAGAGTCAAATGGAGAGGGGAAAAATATTTTCTGTGGGAGGGAAGACAAATCTACAATTGGCCGGGTATTGGGAGAGTAAGTGGGGATTGAGGATGGAGGGGTAAAATTTGGGTGGATGAAAAAGGAATGAGGAAAGAGCAAAAGGAGAAAGATTAGTATGTTAAAGCAGATGTAGAGAGGAATGGGAAAGAATTAGAAGAGAGAAGAAAGGACAAATGGACAGCAGATGATGGAGAGTTAGCAGAAGACACAAAGAAACCAGAAGAAAGTGGCTGGAGCAATTGCAACTGAAAAAAAAATGCACAAAAGGTAGAAAAATATGTCTTTATTTTGAATTTATTAACTGGAATATGTAAGCTCTGGGAAATGTGCATCATTAACGTCTGTGCTTTATTTAGTACAAGAGGAAATTAATTTATAGTTTTATTTCTACAGTGTAGTTGTACATTCCAAGATTGCATTTGTAGTTCCCAGTTTAATTATTGTCTTCCTGTTTCTAAATTGTGATTCCTTGTTTGGTGATGGTCTATGTTCTGCATGTGTAACTGAGCTGAGGTATTCTGTTCCTTATCGTCCCTCCAGTCTAGTCCCGATCACTAGGGCTTTATGCTCCTCCTCTCGCAGCTTGGAGACTGAACACTTCACTCTTTTGGAGATGCCTATATCTATATATATATATATATATATAGTCCAGGGTCTGCATCCTTGCTCCAGTTAGTTCAGTCTCCAAGAAGCTGGAGGACGGGTGAGCCTAGTGGTCCAGGCTCACGAGAGGAATAGTTAAGGCAGTAGAGTAGGATAGGTAGTTTAGTTGAAAAAAAAAAAAGTAAAATAAAGGAGGTAAGGCCCCTTTAAGGCTCTGAGCAACGGAGCTGAGATTCCCTCTGTTGCATTGCTAAGTGCTGCAAAGCTTGCCCCCTTCCTGGAAGCCGGTGGGTACTTCCAGGGTTGAGTGCAGGACTGCGTGGTGGCGTCTCTGGTTCCCGAACTTGCTGTTCAGGTGAGGAGCCATGGAGTAGCGGCCCGGGCCACAGTGTGTCCCGGAGATCTCCTGCAGCTGTCGCAGTGGTGACAGCGAGGGAAACAGAACTTGAAGCAGCTTACTACCCGGAGCGTCACCTGGCGAAGCGGGGCTGAGCGCCTGGGTTTGGAGCGGCTCTTCTTGAGGTGAGGCTTGTAGTCAGAGTCGCTTGGGGAGCCGCGGGGAGTTAGCGAGTGCATCGGCGAGATAGCGGCAGGCGTCTTTGGGCTAGGTAGGCCTCAGCCACGTGGCGGTCGCACGGGAAACTGCGCGAAACTAGACTGCTGCGATCGGAACGGATATTTTTGTTACTTGCAGCTCATTTCAGCTGGTTTTGTGGGATAGAGCCTTGGGGGCGCTCCGGACCCCTTTCCTTGAGAAAAAAAAAGAAAAAAGGAGATTTAAACCTAGAGAGTGGTTTGCTCTAAGCCAGCATGCCTTCTAGGCCTCAGTGTTACCTATGTGGGGCCAGAAGAGGATCAGTCTCGGAGGAGGGGGTGTGCAGGTCTTGTGCACAAGAGGCAGCAGCAGAGGAGGGGCAGAGGACCAGTCAGTGGTGGTTCAAAAGACAGAGTCTTCTGCATCTCCGGAACCCCTCACTCCGGCCGTGCAGCCACTGGAACCAGTGCCGGGGCCATCTTCGGCTCCGGATGTCCCTGCGTCACAACCCCTTTTCCAGGGAGGATTGGCGGCTATATTTTCACAGGATTTCATGGCGCTGCTCCAGGGTGAGCTGGGGTTGAAGCGCCCTGGGACCCCTATGAACATGGGAGTGGGTAGCGCCTCACTTAAAAAGGCTACGGTAGTTAGAGACAGGACAGAGGGAGTAGAACAGACCTTGGTCTCGGAGGATCAATCAGAGAATTTGGAGGATTCAGAGATGGAGCAAGGTGAGATGGAAGAAGGTGAGATAGCAGAACAGGAGGGCCAGGCGAGAGTGGTTAGAGTCTTTAGGAGAGAGGAGTTGTCAGCATTTATCTCGGAGACACTGAAAGCGTTGAAAATGCCGACAGCGGGGTAAGCGGAGGATTCCACCTTGGAAGGTCCGCTTTTGCAGGCGGTTAGGAAGTCCCAAAAGGCTTTCCCAATGCATAGGGTGTTTAGGGAAATGATTCAGGAAGAATGGGACATGCCGGAGGCAGGGCTGAAGGGCTCCAGAGTGATGGCTCGCCTGTATCCGTTGCAAGAACAGGATAAGGATCTTTTTAAGTCTCCTAAAGTAGATGCAGCAGTTTCTGCAGTTACTAAGAAGACGACGATACCGGTGGAAGGAAGTGCTGCGCTTAAGGATGTCCAGGATAGAAAGTTGGACATGCTGTTGAAGCAGGTCTTCGAGGTTAATGCTCTTTCCCTGCAGGCTTCTATTTGTGGAGCATGGGTGGCAAGGGCTTGCCTTCGATGTTCCCAGAGAACTAGGGGACTGAAGGTGGACGAGACGGTCGAAGAAGCATCCTGGATAGAATCAGGGTTGGCTTATTTGGCGGATCTGCAATATGATCTTATCAGAGGTCTTTCTAAGAGTATGGCGTTGGTGGTGTCGGCGCGTAGATATCTGTGGCTGAGTAGTTGGGCAGCAGATGGGGCCTCTAAGGCAATGCTGAGTAAGCTCCCTTTTCGAGGTAAGCTCCTTTTTTGGGAGATTTGGAGAAATTGGTGAAGGACCTAGGAGAGTCTAAGGGTGGCAGGGTGCCGGAGGACAAGGAGAAGCAGGGCTGGCCGCAATCGACTTCCAAAAGTCAGCAGCGAGAGTTTCAGCGTTTTCGTCCGTAAAGGTTCGGTCTTCTACTTCTACTATGGGAGTGAACAGGGCGGAGTTTGGGGATGGTATGGGAGGAGTTTGCACTTATATGCATAGATTATAAAAATCTCTTAATCTACACAGGCACACGTGGAACGTAAGCGCGAGGATTTCTACCTGCTCTCGAGACAAGCAGGTGCCTACTTGCATTATAAACAGCACGAACGTAGATGCCTTCCTCGTAAAACTACCGCCTAAAAGCCTGATTTTACACAGGGCTTCTAGGGAGGAGCAGGGACATATGGATAGTGCTGCTGAATATCATCCGATCGCCTTGGCACTATCTGGATGCCAAGAGGTTTGTGATTAACACACAGCTCTGTGTGGCTGCACACCTTTTCTGTGCTTGTATCTTCTTCATGGAATGCCCTACCTGTCAGAGCTTGAAATCTAAATATTTAGGAAGAAACAATTATCCATGCTGCTGTTGTTAAGTGCCGTCGAGTCACTATTGACTCATGGTGACCTACTGGATGGTTGTCCTAAACTGTGTTCGGTCTTTAGTCAGGCGGCTCATTGTGGATAGAGTGGCACCTTAATTCTCATGCTTATCACCTATCTGTGTCTTATCATTCCTCCTTGAATAACCCTAGTCCCCTGTTGTTGCTGTATGATTTGTCTTGATTAGATTGTAAGCTCTGAGGAGCAGAGACTGTCTCTTACTTGTACATGTACACTGTTGCGTACGCCTCATTGTGCTATATAAATAACAAAAAGTAGTAGAACATATGAAGGTGTTCACTTTAATGCTTTACTGTTCCAACAAAAATATTCATTTTACACAGCAACATACAGTACATAGTAACATACAGTACATAGTAACATAGCATATGATGGCAGATAAAGACCAGTATGGTCATCTAGTTTGCCCAGGAAGGTGGCTCTGTGCAGGTCACCTCCCCCCTCTCCCCTCTCCCCTCCCCCCTCCCCCATTAAAAGATATTTAAGTTTGCTTTGATTTCATTCTCTTGCTATAAAGGGATCCACTATGTCTGTCCCATGCCATTTGGAATTCTGTCACTATATTTGACCCCACCGCCTCCAGCGGGGGGCATTCCATGCATCCACCACTCTTTCAATGAAAATGTATTTCCTGATGTTGCTTTTAAGTTTACTGCCTTGCAGCTTCATCGTATGCCCTCTAGTTTTACAGCTTCCCCTTCTTTGAAAAAGGTTTGTTTGTTCATTGTTTTTCACCCCAGCCCGCTCCCCTTGGAATTCACCCTCCTACAGCAACATGTCCTGAATAACACATAATATGCTTCTTAATTCTTCCCCCTCACCTCCCCCTGTCCCTCCTGGATAAACAGATATAATAGAACAGGAAGGAGCTATAATGCAGCATTATCCAGGAAATCTGGATCTGTTACAGCAGATCTCACTGTGCTAAATCGTAACATGGCAAAAGAATTTTACTTCCTGGGCAGTAACGAGTCTCTCATTCTTAGTTACTCTCATGGGGCTGCAGGGAATAAAGAGCAGGGCTTTCTTTTCTGGAGCCCAAGAATAGGATTGAGCACTGTCAGGCTCATTTCTTCTTCTGTGTACCCCATGCAGCATGTATGTATCAGAGGCTGGATGACATTGCCTGGCACTGTCTCCCCTGCTGCTCACTCCTGCCAGTCTCCCACCCTGAGCAGAAAATCCTGCAGCTTTTCTCTTGCCCCTTCCCACAGCACCAACTCCAGCCCTGGCTCCTTCCTTAGTGTGAAGCTCCACCCTCCCCTTTATGATGTCATCAATCGTTGCCCAGCAGTAAAAGGAGCTGCGTGGTTTAGCTTAGAGTCTTTTCTTCTTTCTTCCTTTAATTTGCAGATTAACCATAAATCTCCAGCCTCAAATCTGAGCTTCTACTCTTCTCCCCCTCCTTCTGCTTCTGTAATACTCCCTGAGTTCTGCAAACAGCAAACCCTCAGATCCTCTCCCATAGTCAGAGAAAGAGCAGCTCCCAATTCATTTGTTAATCCTGCAGTCCACAAAAGCAGAGAGGAAAATGCCTGCGGGAGCTACTACTCAGGTAGGAGACTGCCCCCAACGTCCTGCCCTCTCTTTGCAAACACTGCTACAGTTTTCTAACCTGGGACACTGCAGAGTCAGGGCTAGAGCAGACTGAGGGCTGAGAAAAGGCGTTTTAGGACCCTCCTGAGGGGAGCAAGGAAGATCAGGAACCCTAGAAAAGGAGATTTTCTGTCTCAGGTTCTAGAGGTTCTCAACGTCGGTGCTCAGGGAACCCCAGGCCAGTCAGGTTTTCAGAGTACCCACAATGAATGCTGTGATAAGGAAGCTTATCATAGTTCAGGGAGAAATAATACAAGAGGTGAATTGGCTCTGAATAAGCAACTTGTGCTGGCTGGTAAAAGCACTAAAACAGCTTGTTTACCTAAAAGACTGCCAGACCCAGAATGCGCTGGTTTACAGAAAGCCTCTAGGAGAGCTGAAGTAGGGAAACGTGTGCCTAATCAGAGAAGCAATGATGTAATCCCTAATCACCCATCTCCTAGGGCAGCGCTTAATTCAGAACACCTGGAGTGTACTAGGGTGGAGTGGCCATCTAGGCACTTTAAAGCTAGAAGAAATTCATCAGACAGCAAGGGAATGTGAACGAGAAGGAGAAGGAGAGACTAATCGTGAACAGAAGGAAGAACAGCAAGACGTCCAGAAGGTCTAAGAGAGGAGCCCAAGGCAGTACGTATGCTGGGAGAGATTCCTGGGGCAAACATTCTTCATTGAACTGGCTGAAGCCAGAAGCTTGGAGATATACAGCCAGGAACCCTCGGACAGCACCTGTAAAGGAGACGGCTGCATCTATAGAAAGAAGGAGCTCTAATACCTATTTAAGGAGGTATGGGAAAAGGGACCTGAAGTCCAGGGATTCTGACTGGAGAGCTGGGCACAGAAACTTTGCTACCTACTGGCCAAAATACCCAGAGAGGAATCCTAATGACAACGTGATCTCATGTATGAACTCTGATCTGTTCCCTAGCTTGGCACAAGGAAGACAGCAGGGAAACAGTTTCTATCCTGGTAGCGATCAGTTAGAGAAATCCTCTGAGCCAGTGTATGAAAGTGATCCTATGATATTTCAAGAGCAAGGGGAAATATCAAATGAGGAGGTTGAATGTATGGATTGTTCTCTCTCTAAGCTGCTGTTCTAAAGTAATCCTCAGATAAGGATCAAACACCAAAAGGAACTGGACTGATTTTTAGCTTCCCAGAAAAGTTTCTTAGAGAGAAAGCTTTGGGGAAAGTGGAGCCACGTGGAGAGTGGACCGGCAATGGTTTGCAGCTGGTTAAGCACGTGTGATTAGAGCAAGGCACAAGTGCACACGTGGGACTTAAAAAAAAGCTTCTTCTCTGTGTGAAAGGAAGAAAGCTGTTTTTTAGATAAAGAGAATTTTCCTTTTGGTTTATTTTTCATTTCAGCACTGCTAAGAAAGTTTATTAGCAGTAGCTAGAAGAAAGACGTTTTCTGTTCCATCAAGGTCTTTACTAATTTGTTGCATAAGTATTTCAGTTGTCTTATTTGTTTCCTGAATAAAACTCCTGGAGAAGTTATCCTGTTGATGTTACCAAGCATATCTGTGTGAGGAAATAACACCCCATAAATAAACTCTGATTTTTGCTTTACACTCGAGCAACTACAATTCTTTATTCTTGTTAAACGGCTAGTTTTTTCTGAATGAACTACAACATCCACAATCCTTTTTAAGACAAGTAAATTCATAGCCTTGTCAAGATGGTGGAACTTTCACAACAAGCACCCCCGTTTACAATGCGCATGAGATAGATCTGCATGCACTGCTTCCATTGTATGCAGATCTATCTCATGCATATTCATTGTGTGTACTCTGAAAACCTGACTGGCCTGGGGTTCCGCACTAAGCAGCAAAATGAAAGGAAAGGCAAAACTATCCCGATTTGTGTGGAAATGCCCCCAAACTGCAGTGTTTTCCCTCTGCAGTGGTTGCCGACCAAGTGCTGTTCCCTCTGAGCACCTCCGATATTGCCGATCTCCCCCGCACCCTATTGTAAGTCACCGCGGGTTCCAGGACTAAGTGGCAAACTCTCCCGCCAAAACCGGAGCAGCTCAGCTGTGACTATGTGCGGCTGAAAGTTCATAATCACAGCTGAACTGCTACAGTTTTGTAAGGAGAGTTTGCCACTTTGTCTGGGAGTCTGGGACCCGTGGTGACATACAGGAAGACGCAGGGGAGATCGGCGATGTTAGAAGTGCTCAGGGGAAGTAGCACTTGGTCGGCAACCACTGCAGAGGGAAGATGCTGCAGCTTGGAGGCATCAGGATTAGGTTTGCCTTTCCTTTCATTTTGCTGTTCAGTGCAGAGAGACTTTCCATCGTACTGTATAACTGGTTTACAGTTGCTACAACACTGGTTCCAGGACTGTGTTATATTAATGAATTATGTAAATCCAGAAAACCCCCTCACACCTGCTGAGCCCCAGCCCAGGGAGGTCTCCTGAAGTATATAACCATGCTCCAGGACTGAGAGATCTCCTGAAATGTAACCCTGCTGCGGAACTGTGTGTTATGTGAATGTGACTTCTATACACCTAGAAAGTTCTCCCCCTGCCCTGCTAAACCCCAGTGCTGGGAGGTCTCCTGATAGAGCTGATAAAGAAAGCATTGTGAATATGTTTTTGGTTCGTATTTCAGGTTCCAATAAAATTTGAGGATATAGCTGTCTCTTTCTCCCAGGTGGAATGGGAATATTTAAATAAAGAGCAAAAAGAGCTTTACAGGGAGGTGATGAAGGAGAACTATGAGATCCTGATCTCCCTAGGTAAGGACTGTTATCTGCATTTTGACCAGACACGGACATTGATTTAGTAAAAGTAATTTGAGGTATCTCCTCCATCCTGATCTGTCTCAGCCGCTCACTATCTTAAGATGACAGTGTAATGGCCAGAATGACGGACTATAAAACCAGCCTCTGTGTTTTTCAGAGTTTCTTCCCTTTATAGATCAGAGACAGATCCTTCTCTTATTCTTGCAGCAAGGCTGGAAATCAGGGGCAGAGAAGCACAAAGTTCAATGCCTACCAACAGATTATCAAACTCAAAACAATAAATACTACACAAAATACAGCTCATCCAAAACTATTTACATTACACAATGGATGTTGGGCATCGGTTGCAAAAACAGTACAGGAATATTGCTGCACTTCACAGTCTCACTGTAATTGACTCTCCACAGACAGTTCTAGCACATCAGTTGCCACAACAACCACATTAAAATAGTGCAATAAGACTAAGGTCACTTATCTTTAATGTGACCAGGGAAGATCTCAGCTCCCTGAAATCATGCCTCAACATTGGCAGTGTTTCGCTGTTTCATCTGCGTCAGGCTATTATCTAGACACTTTGGGGCTTGTTTACAAAGCCGCGGTAGTGGTTCGCGATCGCGATCGCAGCCGCGGCCCCATTGAAATCAATGGGGCCGCGGCTCCGATTACGATCGCAAACCGCTACCGCGGCTTTGTAAACAAGCCCCTTTGTTTTCATTCTGCATTTAGTCCTAAATACGTGCCTCTTTTGTTTATGCCGTGAACATTGAAGTATTTGTCTAGCTAACTCCGTTTTGTTTTGTTTGTTTTATCATCCCCATTTTTGTCTAGATAATAGCCTCCTCATGCAGCTGAAACAGCAAAACACTGCCAGTGTTGAGGCATGATTTCAGGGAACTGAGATCTTCACTGGTCACATTAAAGATAGGTGACTTTAGTGTTATTGCATTGTTTTAATGTGGTTGTTGCGGCAACTGATGCGCTAGAACTGTCTGTGGACAGTCAATTACAGTGAGTCTGTGAAGTGCAGTAATATTCACCTTCAGTATTTCTCTGTCTCCAGCAGATGTGGATGCCTGCTTCGGCTCCTGATAGCTACCAGAAGGGCTCCCTGTCAGCAGCTTTTGGATTTTGGCTTAGGACTCCCCTCGGGGGATTCTTGCCCAACAGACACAAGAGGTGTACTCTGAGCTTGTTGCACTTATTCAGGTTTAGCTCCTGGCCACAAGGGTCAGTTGAGCTACCTCTCTAACCCGAAAGGGGGGAGGGAGCCTGGTCGGGGAGACCAGTGGAGCCTGTGCGGGAGCCATCAGTACTTCTCTAAGGCACAGCTTATTTTTTTATTGTTGCACTCTTTGCTGGTTTGTTATTTTGCTCTTGCTTTCTCAAGTCACGGACACCTAGTACTGACAGGCTGTCAGTCATCAGAAGGCACAGTGAGTGATTTGAACACTCCGCTTCCTTTGGGCCTCCCGCTCTACTTGCAGTTGGCGTTGTTTCTTTTCGCGTTGGAGGGACAGGAGCAGTTTTGACAGACCGCTTCAGCCGACCTCATAGCAGCCTCCTCTGCAGCGCTTTCCACAGTTGCTGCTTTGCCTTGACTGCCCTTTCTTCGCAGGCGGCCATTTTGGAGGAGCCACATGATGCATTGGAGCACCTCTCCTGTTCGTGGTGACCATTTTGGGAGCCACGTGGTACTTCTCCCGGGATATGAATTCTGCCTTCTCAGCAGCGGGGTACTGCAACGGGTACTTGTAAACGAGACAGAAGTAGTTATCGTCACACACCTTCAGGGTGCTGTCAGCCTTGCTGCGCTGTGTGGCATGCAGGCGCAAATGCAGGTACCTGATGGACCAGCTTTGCACCACATACTTTGAAGACCTGGGACAGTCATCTTAGATGGGACAGCACTCCCCCGCCCCCGGTGGTGAGACCCAATGCCCTTCGGTGGTTTCAGCTTTGCAGGATAAAGAGTCTGCTCCTTCTTACCCTCAAGGAGACGGTTCTCCTCCTCCTCTCCTATTACCTCAGACTCAGCAGCCATCTCAGCAGCCAGCACAGACAGTGCGGTAGCAGCTCCCTAAGCAGCAGGCTGCCACGATTATGAGCCTCTTCAGGCAGGCCTGGGAGATTTGTAAGGCCCACATTTCTGGTCTCAGCATCTTTTCCTCCAAGAAAGCGTGCCCGCGATGTTCCCTTGTCAAAAGGACTGCATGCAAAGATGGTGATCTGGACCTCTAGGAACTCTCAGCCCTACAGGAGGGCGAGCAAGTGTCCTCCGCTGACTCGGTGGAGTGTGCTTTGGACCAGGAAGAAAGGGAATGGTCACAGCAGGAAGACACAGAAATGTTGGAGCAGTCTCGGGATGTCCAGCTTTTCTGTAAGGAAGAGCTTTCCTCGCTTATCTCCCAGATGGTGGAGGCCTTACAACTCTCACCGGGCTCCACAACACAGTCACAGGCGATGGACGGGCCTCAGACGGACCCTAACCTAGTGGGCATTCGCAAACCCTCCAAGTCCTTTCTGTTCCCATCAGAGCTTCAACAAACGTTTTCCCTTGAGCAGAGCCCTCATTATGCACTGCTAAGCGACGGGTGCCACTACAGCTGGCTTCGGTATCCCAAGCTGGATGCCATTATCGCAGTGGTGAAGCATACGATCATCCCACTTTAGGGAGGCGTGGCTCTCTGTGATCAACCGGACCACAGGGTCGAGGGGCTTCTGAAGAGGCCTTTTCCTCCTCCTCCTTGGTTCTTCAAGCTTCTTCTTGCAGAGGACTGCTGGCTCGTACACTTCTACGCTGGGTTCATCTTCTTCCAGATGACCTAGCAGCTGCCTGACTCGGTCATGGCCTTTGTAGCGGATACCTTCTATGATTTGCTTCACTTAGCTGCACGTACAATGGTGGCAGTGACAGGTGCACAGCGCTGGCTCTGGCTACGCCATTGGTCGCAGCCTCGATCTCATGGCCTCAGCAGCGAATGCAAAAGTGCCCGTCTTTTTTCAGTTGCCATCGAGAGTACGGCTTGAGCAGTCTGGGTGCACTGGTACAGCCTTGGCCGAGCAACCAACTTCTTTATCTTTTCCCGCCCTGGGTGATGATAGGGCGAGCACTTCACAGGATCAAGTGACATCTGGGCTCAGTAATACTAGTAGCCCCCGACTGGCGTCGCCGACCATTGTATGCCGACCTGATGCACCTCATGGCGGCACTTCCTCTCCCATTCAGAATTTGCTGGGTGTTGCTGCACCAAGGCCCTATGCTGATGGACAATCTGGCTCCTTACCCGCTTTCGGCTTGGCTCTTGAGAGGCATGCTTAGAGCGAAAGGGCTATTCAGAGAGGGTCGTCTCTTCCCTTCTGAAAGCCCAGGGTCCATCTATCTCGCATGCGTATGCCCAGGTGTGGCTCATTTTTGAGTATTGGTGCGCTCAGCATCGGATCTCCCCATGGCGTTCTGCCATTCTGACATCCTTGCCTTCTTGCAGGACAGCTTCGATAGGGGCTCAACTCCTTGCACGTACAGGTAGTGGCTCTCACTTGTTTCCGGGGACCCATGCAGACGTCAGCCGATTTCTCAACGGGGTACGTTTCTTACGACCTCCGCTGTGGGCGGTGGTCCCCCCTGGGACCTTGCTTTAGTACTTCAGAGCCTTAAGCGTCCTCCTTTTGAGCCCCTCAAGGACATGGCTCTCTGCCATCTCTCCTTCAAAATGGCCTTCTTGGTATTGGTTACGTTCCCCGGAGGATCTCTGAGCTTCAGGCCTCTCATGTCACAGTCCTTATCTCAGCATGTCCAAAGAGGCTATCTTGTTGCGGATGGTGCCTTCCTTTCTGCCTAAAGTCATTTCGCCCTTTTATCTCAATCAAGCCATTTCCTTGCCGGCCTTTCCTAGGGATGTGTGTGATGGCATGGATGCAGGCCTGCGGGCCATGGATGTCCGACGAGTTCTCTGCCGTTATCTCCAGCTACTGAGTCGGTCCATAGAACCGACTAGTTCTTTGTCCTCTTTGCAAGACCCCATCAGGGTATGGTGACTTCCAAAGCCACCATGCTCGCTGGATTAAACGGGCCATTGAATCGGCCTATATCTTGCACAGGCAGCCTGTACAAACGGGTCTTCCGGTTCACTCCACGCGGGCTCAAGCCACCTTCTGGGCGGAGTGGTCTTACATGGCCCCTCTAGACATTTGTCAGGCAGCGACATGGTCTCCCTTATCGACATTTGCACATCATTACCGCCTTGATTTGCAAGCCCGCGATTCGGCCCACTTTGGAGCTTCCGGTAGCTGTTTCTTCCCTCACAGTGGTAGACTAGCTTGGGTACTGCCCACTTGTATGGACTGGTCTAGCAGGATGATTTGGAAGGTGAAATTTCACTTACGGTTAATTTCCTTTCCTGGAATCCTGCTAGATCAGACGACGGCCCACCCTTGGATGTTGGAACCTGCTTACAAACAACAGCATGGCTCTCTGAGCCTAATTATAGTGGTTCCTGTCTCTGGCACCAGTCACTGCATTAGCGCTCTCCCTTGGCACAATGCTTGTCAGTACGGCTCATCTGTTGAATCGTGCACATAGTTCGGGTTACATCCTTCACTGGGTACATGAATTTTGGTTTCATCTCTTCTTGGTGCATGAGTTTCAGTTGCCTTGGTTCTCCTTTGTCAAGAGAATACTGAAGGCGACCCCTAGGGGTAGTCCTATTTGTCCCAGGGGGAATTCCCAGAAGCCTTTGGTACTTCTCTGTCTCCAACATCTGCTGGCAGGGGGACATAACCCACTTGTGTGGATTGGTCTAGCAGGATTCCAGGAAAGCGTAGTTACTCACCTGTAACAGGTGTTCTCCAGGGACAGCGGAAATCAGTCCTCACTTATGGGTGACGTCAGCACCGACGGAGCCCGCGCGGAGCAATTCCCCAGCTTTCAAAGAAAGCCTTTGGGATTGCTGCCACGCATGCATGGTCCTCTTCCCGCCCAAGGGTGCCCTCTTGCTCAGTCAGGTCCCTTAGCTTGAGCCCTACCAAGCAGATGGCAAAGGAAGGGCAAAAATCCAGCAACTCATCAGGGGAGATGGCAGGGTAGTGAGAACTGATTCCTGCTGTCATGGGAGAACACCTGTTACAGGTGAGTAACTACACTTTCTCCAGGAACAAGCAGGAAGTCAGTCCTCACTTATGGGATTCCCCATCTACAGGTTACCGAACCTATAACCAAAAAACGCCTCCGTGAAGTGATAGGCAGAAGCCGATGCCCGAAGGATCCAGAGTCCTCAGGTCCCTGGGGCAAAACCATTAGTAGCCGTCGAGAAGGGTCGGAGGTCAGGAGTTGCTTATACCCTAAACAGATTACGGAGCACAGCCTGGTCGAAGGCGCTGTCCCGGCAGGACTCCCTCTCCAGAAAGTAATGGTAAGAGTAGGTATTTGCTAAAGGTCGCAGCCCAGCAGATGTCTGCCAGAGGCACTGAGCACAGCGAAGACACTGAGGCCACCTTGGCTCGGACGCCGTGGGGGGTGACTCAATGATCCAGCAGGGCACCCTCCTTCATGTGAGCGAAGGCGATGCAGTCTGCCACCCAGATGGAGAGCATGCATTTTGTGACTGCATGCCCAAAGCGATTGGGATCGTAGGACACGAAGAGTTGGCCAGACTTGCGATGAGTCTGGGTGTGCTTCAGATAGAAGGCAAGAGCCCCCTTGCAGTCGAGTGTATGCAAGACCACTGATGCTAGGTCAGCATGGGGTCTCGGGAAGAAGGTCGGGAAGAAGACTGCCTCCTGACTGATATGGAAATTCGATACCACCTTCAGCAGGGACTTGGGGTGGGTACAGAGGACCACCCTGTTCCTATAGAACTCGGTGTAAGGGGCATCAGCCATGAGGGCCTGAAGCTCACTCACTCGCCAGGCCAAGGTCAAAGTCTCTAGGAAGACCATCTTCCAGGATAGATGCCAAAGCGAGCACGTCGCCATCGGCTTGAAAGGTAGACATGTAAGCTGTATAAGCACTATGTTCACGTCCCACTCCTCTGGAGGAGACCAGATGGGAGGTCGAGAAAGCAAGTGACCCCGTATAAAGCTGGAGACCAGGAGCTGCTCGGAGAGGGGTTTACCCTTGACGGGGAGGTGATTCACCAAGACAGCACTCGGGCATACCCTGACCGAGTTCAACTTCAGCCCTTCCTTCTAGAGGTGAAGGAGGTACTGGAGGATCCATTGGGTAGGACAAGAAAATGGGTCAATCGAGAAGCACCGCCACTTGAAGGCATACGCCAATCTGGTTGAGTCTTTCATAGACGCGAGGAGGACCTCCTTGACCTCCTCTGAAAGATCCAACGGGGCTAAGGATACCCATTCAGCTGCCAGGCTGTGAGTGATAATGAGGCCACGTTCGGGTGGAGCACCTGACCCTCTTCTTGTGTTAGCAGACCCAGGGCACAGCCCTGGGGAACTGGGGCCTCGGACGAGAGAAGCAGCAGGAGCGGGAACCACTGCTGCCGGGGCCATGAAGGAGCGACGAGGATCACTGATGCCTGATCCCGCTGAACCTTGTGGAGGGTCCTTGTGATGAGAGGAGTGGGAGGGAACGGGTAAAGAAGACCGGAGGTCCAACTGAAGAGGAACGCATCTGGGGCCTCCCTGCTCGGGTGCAGAATCAGACTGCAGAAGCGGGGAAGCTGCGCATTCATTGGGCTGGCAGACAGGTCCACGGTCGGGGACCCCACCGATGGAACAACAGGCCGACTATCTCTGGGGCCAGCCACCATCCATGAGGGTGGAGGATCCTGCTGAGCCTGTCCGTGCGGACATTCTCATGGCCCGGAAGGTAGACCGCCTGTAGGGTCATCCACCGATGGAAGGCAAAGGAATAAAGGAGGACTGCCTCTCAGCAGAGGAGGTGGGACCCTGTGTCTCCGTCCTTGTTGATGTAAAACATCGCTACTCAGTTGTCGGTCTGCACGAGTATCGACTTCCCTTTCAGATGGTCCTCGAAGGCTTTCAGGGCCCAGTAGACCGCCTGAAGCTCGAGCAAGTTTATTTGCTGTTGGGACTCTTCGGGTGACCAGTGTACCTGAGTGCACAGCGCACCGCAGTGGGCTCACCACCCCATCAGGGAAGCATCCATCGTTAGAATGAGCTTGTACTATGGAGTTTGGAAGGGCAGCCCCCAGAGGAGGTTGCGGAGGTCCTGCCACCAGTCCAGAGACCTGCGAAGGTTGTGGGAGACCCGAATGGGGTCTCTGAGGTGACCAGAGGCTGGGCTCCACTGAGCACTGAGACACCACTGGGTTGTCTACATGTGCCTACAGGCGTGGGGGGGTGACATGGATGGTAGAGACCATGTGTCCCAAAAGGCGTAGCATAGTATGTGCCGTGACCCGAGTGCTGCTCTGGATCTGAGCCGCCAGAGCTCGGAGGTGGGCCGCCCGGTCCGCCAACAGGAAGGCGGTCACTCGCTGGGTGTCGAGGTGCGCGCCAATGAACTCCAAGGCCTGTACCAGTTCAAGGTGGGACTTGGGGTAGTTGACCAGGAACTACAGGCCTTTGTAGAGGCGAATCGTGCGAGATGCCGTTGATCGAGCTTCTCCAGCCGAGGACCCTTTGACGAACCAGTCGTCAAGATAAGGGAAGACTGGGACCCCTTGCCGCCTGAGGGAGGCGACGGCTGCAGAGAGGCACTTCTTGAAGACCTGCAGGGCGGACAGGAGTCTGAAAGGGAGCCGCCTGTATTGGTAATGTTCGCCTTGCACCCTGAAGCACAGATATTGTCTGTGCTGGGGGTGAATCAAGATGTGGGCATAAGCGTCCCTGAGATCCAAGGAGCATAGCCAATCGCCCTGCTGGAGGAAGGGCATCAGGACGCCAAGCAATAGCATTTTGAACTTCTCCTGCACCAAGAACTTGTTTAACTTTCTGAGGTCGAGGATAGGCCGTAGGCCTCCCGTCTTTTTTTGGGACGAGGAAGTACTGGGAATAAAAGTGCCAACCCCAAAGGTGCCTTGGTACCCTCTCGACCGCCCGCTGGGTGAGGAGGTTGTCCAGCTCCTGCTGCAGATATATCTGGTGCGCAGGGAGTTGAGAAGGCTCCATTGGGGAAAAGGGAGAGGCAAGCCTGTCCAGGTGGAGATGGTACCCTTCTCGGACCACCCGGAGGACCCAGGTGTTAGACGTGACTGACGCCCACTGAGGACGAAGAGGGACAGGTGTACCCCCACTGGCTGCGAAGCTCCTGGGGGGCGAAAAGCTACGCTACTGGCATCTAAAACCCTGAATGGGTTGAGGTGGCTCCAGGGTTTGTGCTTTGGGCCCTTTCAGCTTACGGTGGGTGTGGGGGGCCTTCCTCTGCGACGCTGTGGCTGAAGCGTGGGTGGCAGTAGCTGGGTAGGGTGGGTAACCCCGGTAGGTAGGCCTTTCTTTGGGAAGAACAGCTTCTTAGCCTGTGGTTTCTTCTGAGGAAGGGAGGAGGTCTTGCGCGAGAGACGGGTCTGGGTTACGAACTCTGTCTCTATCTCGGCGGCCTTGTCCTCCATGGGCTTACCAAAAAGTTGCTCGCTGAGGCAGAGGACGTCCAGGAGCTTCTCCTGGACTCACTGCTCCAAGTCCGAGGACTGGAGCCATGCCTGATGCTGAGCCCCGATGCTGGCAGCCGCCACATGGGCCGAGGATTCAAATTCATCATATGCGGCATGGGAGATGTACTTGGAGCACTCCGTGGCTGAACTCAGGAGGGTCTGGAACCTGAGGAGGAGTTCGCCCTCGAGGCCTGCAGAGAACACCCCGTGCTCCTTGGCGAGGTCGCATAAGAATATGCCCATATCCAATTGCTAAGCTTGAATACGGCATGCAAGCATGGACCCTTGGTAAGCCTTGCATCCCAGGGCATCAAGGGCTGTCGATTCCCTGCCCGGCGGGACCGAGGAATGAGACTTCGAGCTCTTTTGCTTCCGCATCGCTGACTCCACCCTATTGAGGTGTGGCGAAGCTGGGTCTTCCTGAGCCCGAAGCCGCATTGGACCCTGTACATTGCGTCAAGGCGCTTACTCACAATGGGAACTGAGGCAGGTGTTTCCCACATGTGGATAAAAAGCCTGGACAGAATGGGAGGAACTGGTACAGTGAGAGACTCCCGAGGTGGGGACTCCTACAGCAGAATATCGAGCTCTTCAGCTCGAGGGTTCCTCTTCGGCCTAGGTAGCCAGGTTAAGGGCCTGCGCCATATCCCTCACAAACACCAAGAAGGAGGTGTCTTTGGGTGGCGAACGTTGCTGAAGGACGGGCAGGGACGGGTCTGAAGGGAGTTCCCGGTGAGCACAGGTCTCCGGGAACTATCCCCATCTGACTCCCAACCAAAGAGATCTGAGGAGGAATCCGATCTGTGTTGGTCGCCCGATCCAGAGGCCGAGGCCCGTTTTGAGCCAGAGGCCCTGGAGGATCTTGCCCCCGAGGATCAGGAAGGCGAGTGAGACTGACGACGAGGACCCTCACAAGATTCACAGCTCTTGGGGGTTTCCAGGGTGGGTTGTGACATCCCTCGAGGTAGTCTCGCTCTCTCGGCACAAACCAGCTGAGCTGGGTGTGAGCACCTGCTAGCCAGCTAAGAACGCAGAAACGCTGCTTTCCAGTGCCAGCATACTGGGTTCCCACATGGGTGCAAGGCTCTGCAACACCGACACTGGGATCACTGGGTCGGACGTCAAGGAGGAGAGGTGGTCCTGGCCAGGACAGCCCTCAGGAGACTGGGCGTCATCGCCGGAAGCCTCTGTATCTGTACGAGGTACCTTTTGAGGTCGCTCCTTGTCTGACTCTCAGGAACGCCACGGGGGGCTGAGCAACCGAGCGCAGGAGCGCTCATGCTTGTCTGGGGCTCCCGAAATCGACTTTGAGGTCTTCTTCTTCTTACACTGCTCCCCTTCAGGAGATCCCTGGTTGGAGTGACGCCTGGAACGCAGGACCAAGGAAGGGGATCCCATGAGCAGAGAGACGACTGGGGGCACCACCGAGGATTCCGTGGCGGCCTTATGGAAAATGTCATTGGAATTCTGCTTACGACTGTAGGGTCCAGCCCTCTTAGATCCAATCAGAATTACAAATACCCCGGGACCTCAGAACAGAGACACTCATGTGTAATGCAAATCTTTATTTGTACCCAAAGAAACAAACAAGTCTGCAGTAATACAAGAGTATCTGAACAAAGTAGTGTTCTGGTAATCTGACAGCGTTCCTTCCCCTCAGGTGCAGAGTGAAGGAAGGCTGCCCCTGATGTAGGGTGTAGCTACCCTATATCCCTCTCGGTCACAATGGCTCCACCTGCTTCTTTTGCATATGCATTACCCATGACCCACCCATATTCTCCTACTATAGATCTTGCTATGCC
This sequence comes from Ichthyophis bannanicus, assembly GCA_033557465.1. Taxonomy (NCBI): domain Eukaryota; kingdom Metazoa; phylum Chordata; class Amphibia; order Gymnophiona; family Ichthyophiidae; genus Ichthyophis; species Ichthyophis bannanicus. The sequence continues at coordinate 139,476,594 of CM066031.1, read as the reverse complement.
TTAGGTTTCGGTTCTTGCTATAAGCTTAGGTTTCGTTTCTGCTATAAGCTTAGGTTACGTTTCTGCTACATTCCATTGTGAGCTGCACCCTGCTATTTCCTGCCTGATACCTCTGGCACTATCTGTAATCTTCAGGGCTGCAGAGTACCCATATTATTCATGTCTGACTTATTTCAGAAGTCCATTTTCTGCACATTCCTAAACAGGATATGGTTCCCTTCTGCCTTGTTGTACTGAATTCCGTGTACTCTGCTTCTATTCCATTCAGCCCACACCTTTATCTTCTCTGCCAAAGATTTTATTTCAAACCTCAGGATTTAGGCAGAGTGCTGTCAGTGCTCCCTTGTCCTTAGCAAAGCCTCTAGCAAGGCCTAGCAAGTCAAAACATCCCTATCAGCAAATTTCCCGTCATTCCGCAATTTTTCTTTTTCTTTTTTCTTGTGTATGGGGCAAAGGTAGGAAACCCCATGCTAAGGGCCATGGATTACGACCATTTGAGACAGAGAGGTCTCACCAAAGGGAAACCTCTCATACTGCTCCCTAGAGACAACATACATTGTTTGGTATTTTGTATCATCATTTTCTTACAGCAGCCTAATAAGAGAGAAAACACACAACATGAAAGAATGCCGAAAGCGGCAATGCATAATAATGTGATAAAGAAAGCTTTAAGTCCAACCCCGAGTCCAGTGAACCATGAGGTCACAATGTCCCAGATGTTGTCCAAATGTAACCCACCCTGGAAGTCATCGTTATGCAAATCGGACAAATGCTTAATCTTGCTCATCGCATCTAAAACAAATGTTGTATGGTTGGCAAACCCACCCTGAAAGTCATCGATATGCAAATCGGACAAATGCTTAATCTTACTTATCGCATCTAAAACAAATGTTGTATGGTTGGCAATCACAGTGCAACAATTAGTTTCATTAATGAATGTACAGGCGCCGCCTTCGGCGGCTAACAGTAAATCTAAAGCCCGCTTATTCTGTAGAGTCATTTGTGTGTTTTGCTCCAAAGATTCAGCAAGGCGTGAGATGGATTCAGTAACAGCTTTCATTTGAATGTGTAACAAACATTGTAGTCTGCGAATTGCCATGCCAAGCTCAGCAGTGAAGGCAGGAGTAGCAAATGGGATCCAAGCAGTCCAACTAAGGGCATCCAAGCGGTTCTTACTAAGCGGATAAGTAGCATTAATATATTCATAGGAGGCTTGAATGGCCTCGTCTTCGGCAGTTGCAGCATCCCATGGGCTGGTTCCTAATGAGATGCCCCACTTTGCACGGGACATATGGGAGCGGAGAGAATGGTGGGTAACATTCAGAGGAATGAGGGCAGAATAAAAAGTAACCTTGACTAAAGCACAGGGTAAGAGGGAGAGATTTACTACCTGATACAGGATTTCCCCACACAACCAATAATGACCCCCTACAGCAAAGAGGTCTGTGGTAGGTGTCCATATGCGACTCAGATTATGCCCTTAAGAGAAGATTTTCCTGTGGTAGATGAGGTAGAAACCCTCCTGAAACTGGACATCGGGAGATAGCATGAAGTAAATGGAGATTCATTCTGAGAACCCGTTGTCAGCACAGCCGAGCCGTCGTGGTAAATGGGACCAACCCCCACATACCAGCGGAAGTCAGATCCATTAAGCACTAGTGGGCTCTCCGTAATATTTCCCCAATCACTTCGCATCTTGGAAAAGTCCATATTACCGATTTGATTATACCACTTTATCATGTCTGAGTTACTAGCAAAATGAAAGGATCCATTAACCATATTATACGACAGGTTGCACCTGTGTGAAAAAGTAATAGATACATTTGTTATCAAACATAGATCAAATATCAAATTCGGTCAGCATAGACACGCAAAAAGGGTCATGTATCATATTCATCATATGCCACGTCTGGAAACAATTCAAAGCTTCATAACAACTGGCAGAAAAATTATTATTATCTACACAAGCAAGCTGTCCTGCATACTCATTTAAGGGAACCTTTGAAACATGTACCGGAGCATACGATACACCCTTTGGTAAAGGGTACAGATAATGCAGTCTGAGATGTTCATCAGGGAAACAATGTGTAATACTGATTGCTTCCACGAGTTCAGAGAGCCTCCAGGTAAAGCTCGAGGTACTCGAGGTATCGTCTGGTTAGTCTGGTTCCGCCCCTGGAGAAACAAGGCCAGCTGCCCATCCGGGTGTAGACACTCAATAAGGAGCACTATTACGATAGAGATCAACAGAAGGAGACACATGGATGCCCACGGAGTAGGCTTAGCAGCTATCATCTTGACCAGTACCCGAACTTTGGTCGGTAAGGGTGCGTTGGTTCTGTGGAGGGATAAAAGATGATCAAGCAGATGAAACAGCTGGAGCCGCTTTTAAATGGCTGAGGTGTATCCAAGTGTCAGCATCATTCAATCGGGCGGCAAAAGGTGATGCAGCAGTGACAATGTGAGGTCCTGAAAAAGTAGGGCAGTCCCAGGATACACGAACACAGTTTCTTTTATAAACAGTCGTCCCTACAGGGAAACAAAAAGGCAACGATGAACTGGTCTTGGCCTGGGTGGCAGCCACGCGATCAGCAATTTCTTGAAGTTCAATCCAGAGTCCTGCAAGATAAGGAAAAAGACTATCATGTACTGGGACAGAGGACTGAAGTAAGTGGGTTTTGCGCATACGTCGGCCAGTAGCCATTTCATGAGGCATGAGGTGCAACCGTTTGATCGGACTGTTGCGCAACTGAAACAAACACATCGGTAATGCCTGCAACCAGGTCATTTGACCAGAAGCACAAATCTTTCTGAGTTGGGTTTTCAAAATGCCATTACATCGCTGAACAAGACCATTAGAAGTAGGCTTATACACAGAAACATATTTCCACTGAACAGGAAGATGCTGAGTGAGTGCAGATACAAGGGCATTGCGGAAGTGAGAACCATTGTCAGAATATATTACTTTAGGGATGCCAAATCGGGGTATTATTTGTGTTTGCAGAACTTTTACCACTTCTTCAGCAGTCTCTTTATTGCAGGGAAAAACTTCAATCCATTTAGACCAAGGGCAAACCCACACCAAAAGGTACCGTTTCTGAGCACATCTATGGATCATGTCAGTGAAGTCCATGTACCAGGACTCAAAAGGACCACTCAGAACTGGAAGGTGACCTTTGGCTATGACTTTTCCCCCTGGCTGAGAGTTCAGGATACACACGGGACATTTTGCCACTAATTCCTGAATTCAGTTCTTCATGTGAGGGCACCAAAATATATCTTTTAGTATCCCATGGATATGTGCAGTGTTGGAATGGTATACCCCATGCAATAGATCCGTGAGGCGTTTCAGTGCTGTATAACAGAGACATAGCTTTCCCGAGGGCTGCACCCACACTTTCTTAATTTGGGTGCAACCGAGCCTCTCCCAGTTCCCAATTTCATAAGACAACGCATCACTCTGGAAGTCTGTAAGATCTGGCAACAGATATGTCTGTGATCGTGTGACCGGCATAATTAATGAGCCACAGTCGGTTACTTCTTTAGCTAGTTGGTCTGCCAACTCATTACCCGATAGCTGGAAGGATCTCCCTTGGGTATGAGCTGGGACCCATTCACAACATAAAAACAAATTGTCGAGCCTATGTTTCTCTAGACACTCATACATTTGATGTATTTCATTAAGATGTGTGACTGCACTAGCCGAGGTGATAAAACCTTGCTGTGACCACTTCTGATGGAGTACTGTCACTACACGTGCCGCATAATGGGAGTCAGTGAATATGACGATGTTCTGTTTCACCTGATGCAGTAGGACTGCCAAGATTGCACAGAGTTCAGCACCTTGGGCACTGTACCACCTTCTTGTTCAGTCAGGAAAGACAAAATATCTTGTCCTTTGTGCTGGGCAACCATCACATGTTGCTGGGATCTAAGTGGATAAACAGTTTTATTATCTTGATCGTCCCCTCCTTCCTCCTCACCTTTATCTGAGTTATCGGTGACACAGGACCGGGTTTGAATCTTTGATTTCTGCCTAACACTCTTTTGTTTAGGCTTTTGTGAGAGCAGTTCTGCTGTAGCCTCTTTTAGCTGAGCTTCCCTTTCCGTCAAGTATTGGTCTAAACGCTGCTTCTCCAATTTTTTTTTTTTGTAACTTGAATTTTTATTGAATAACAAATCAAACACACTTCAACCAACATTATACATCAAAACCCCATAGACTCCCAATAATACATCAACAAATTTCCAATTATACAACCTACCCCCCCCCACCTAATCCCCCCCCAACCCCCCCCCCCTCAACCCTCTCGCCAGGCCTCATACCTATCCCAAACTGCCTTAAAGGCCTTCACTGCATGTCTCTGGTGAGCAGTGATAGCACTCATAGTCCAGAGGTGATCAATGCATTGCAGTACCATCCCCAGGGTCGGGGCCCCTCGCATCTCCACCTGGCCATACGCGCCCCCCGCCCCGCCCCTACACAACACCCCACAAACCGTATCAGCTCCCGGTCTCCCCCCTCAGGCATTTCGTTTAATAAAATCATAGACGCCGTAAGGATCACTTCCCCCCCTACCAGATCCTGGAGCCAACTCTGCAAAGCACCCCACATCGATTGAACCTTTACACAACCCCACACTATATGGAACAAATCCCCCCGCCTCCCACATCCCCGCCAACAATCTCCTGATTCCTGAGGTCTAAACCTCTTCAACTTCCAGGGGGTCCAATACATTTGATGCCTCATTTTGAGACTATTTTCCAGATAAGAAGGACCTGGGGCCAGACGCCTGGTCCATTTATAAATCAGATCCCACCTCTCCTCCCCCCATTCCCCCCCCCCAGTTGTTGTTCCCACGCCAACTCCCCTTTGCTCTTCCCCCTCGTACGTTCCCCCCCCGGATCACACAACTCCGCATACAATAGCGTGATTAACCCCCTCCTCCCACCCCCCCTCCTCATTGCCATTTCAAATGGAGTAGCCCCTTTTCGCAAATCAGTCCCTACCCCCCTCCTCCGAATGTAGTACACCAGTTGTACATAAGCAAAATAGTGTCTGTTCATCACCCCATATAATTCCTGCAATTCAGTAAACGACCTAACCCCCCCTCCGCCATGTATTGGCTGTCCCAGGGTCTTTAAACCCAAAGCCCCCCATTCCGTAAACACCCCCACTCCCTCCCAGGATAGAAATCAGCCACCCCCCTGATAAAAGTATCTCTAGTATAGCGCTTTCCCCTCAATAGTGTCCCCTTCACACTCCCCCACAGCTGCTGCGTGTATTCCCTAAAGGGGTTCCCCCCACCCCCTCTCCCCCGCCTCCCCCCCCGGGTCCCACATCCACATTTGCAGGCTCACTCCCTCTCCTCTCAGCTGTTCCAATTCCACCCAGATAGGGGTCTCCCCCCCTCCCCCCTGCCAACTTGCCACTGCCTTCACTTGCGCCGCGATATAATACTTCTCCAGCCAAGGGACTCCCATTCCTCCCTCCCGCTGATCCCGATATAAAGTAGCTTGCGACACCCTAGCTCGTCCCCCCGCCCAGATAAAATCCAGGAGCAGACGTTGTGCTCTGCGCAAGTAGCTTCGTGGGATCTTACCCGGGATTGATCCAAACAGAAAAAGAAAACGAGGCAGCACATTTATTTTTATAACCGCTATGCGCCCAATCCAGGTCAAATATAAATTCTGCCACCGGGTCAGGTCGCTCCTTACCGCTTTCATAAGCGCACCAAAATTCTGCTCCCAAATCCGCCGCCAGTCCACCCCCATCTGTATCCCCAAGTACCTATAATCGCCCTTCACCCACCGAAACGGAAAACTACTTCTAAGACTCGACTCTAACCGCTCCCCTAAATTAAACCCCAGAATCTCGGTTTTACTTCCATTGATTTTGTACCCTGACACTTTACTATACTGTTCTATTTCCTTCATTAACACCGGCAAAGATATTAAAGGCTCTCGCAGAGTATAAATAATGTCATCCGCAAACAAAGCTATCTTTGACTCCCAAGCATTCATAAGCACCCCTTTGACATCCACCGCTCTCCTGACCCGGTCAGCCAGAGGTTCAATAGCTAACGCAAAGAGCAAGGGCGACAACGGACATCCCTGTCGAGTCCCCCTCCCTAGCCCAAACCCTTCAGAATAGCTCCCATTGACCCGTACGCGAGCTTTAGGCCCTGTATAAAAAGCACGAATCCATTTAATAAAATTCTCCCCCAACCCCACCTTTTCCAAGACCATCAATAAAAAGTCCCACTCCACCCTATCAAAGGCCTTCTCTGCGTCGACAGAAATAAACACCGCCTTCTGTCCCATTCTTTCCACCTCCCAGGTGAGGTTACACAAGCGTCTGATGTTATCCCCCCCTTGTCTCCCTGCCACAAAATCTGTCTGGTCCACGTGCACCAGAGAAGGTAATACCCGCTGCAACCTCATAGCCAATATTTTCGCCAATAGCTTTGCATCCACATTCAGAAGAGAGATCGGTCTATAAGAGCCACAAACCATGGGGTCCTTACCAGGCTTCAAGAGAATAGTGATCCCCGCCTCCTTCATCGTGTCTGGGACTGCTCCCATCTGAAGAACCCCATTGAAAACATCCACCAACAGCGGTTCCAGCACCCCCTGAAAAACTTTGTAAAATTTCCCGGTCAGGCCATCTAAGCCTGGTGCCTTCCCCAACTTCAAGGTTTTGATTGCCTCTGCCACCTCCTCCACCGTAATGAGCCGATCCAACTCCTCCCCCACCCCCGGGTCTAACTTGGGCAAGTCGCACCTTCCAGATATTGCCTGCTTTGCTCTACTCCACCTCTCACTTCACTGCTGTACAACTGCTGATAATATTCGCGGAATGTCGCGCGTATCTCATTGTTCCCCGACACTAGCTGTCCTCTCCCATTCCGTATACTGCCTATCATCGACTGGGCCACCCTAGCCCTTAACCTCCTTGCCAAACGGGTCCCTGCCTTATTTCCCCCCTCAAACATGGCTTGCTTAAGTACATTCAGTTCATAGGCCATCTTACTGGCTCGCATCTGACCTAACCGTCCACACAATCGCTGCAACTCGCCGAGGACCCCCTCATTCAGGTCACATTGATGACTGCCCTCCAACGTCCTAATAGCCCCTAGTAAGCGCTCCTCCTCCTCCCCTTGCAGCTTCCTCTGCCTCGACGCCTCACCCAGTAAATGTCCCCGCACCACGGCCTTCATACCATCCCATACCATTCCAAGCCCCACCTCCCCATTCAAATTGAAACCCTTATACTCCTTAATAACCCCTACCGTTCGTTCTACTACAGCAGGATCGTCCAGCAACGAATCATTCAACCTCCAGAACTTCACGCCCGTGTCCTTATACCCCAAATTGAACTCAATGCTCACTGGAGCGTGATCCGACCACGTGATCGATCCCTGCTCTACCTCTGCCACCTTACTCATCCACCCACTATCTATCCATATCATATCTATTCGACTATAGCACCCATGTGGCATGGAGTAGTAGGTATACTGTTTCCGTCCCGGATTCCGGCAACGCCAGGCATCTACCAACCCGAGGCCAGCTTTCATCGCCAACATGAGTGACCGCTCTCGGCGCTTCCCCCCTCCCGCTCCCTGTCCATTGTCTAGTCAGGGATTCACCGTTAGATTAAAATCCCCCCCAACAATTATCGGCAAATCCCCCAGCTTCTCCAAATTTGCCCGCATAGCGGTATAAAACTCTCCCTGCCCCTCGTTCGGTCCATAAACGCTAAAAATCCACACCATCTCCCCTTCCAGCTGCACCTTAACCCCCACACATTCCGCCCCTTATTGTCCCGGTACTCCCCCACCACCTTATCCCGCATCCCAGCTCCCACCATTATGGCCACTCCCCCCTTTCGCGATTCGGCCCTCTGCCCCGCCAACACCACCTTAGGGTACCTCTGTGTCTCTAACATCCATTCCTGCCCCACCCTCAGATGTGTTTCCTGAACACAAACAAAATCCGCCCTAGTCCGTGCTCCCTCCTTCTCAACCAATCTACGCTTCCTCCAAGTACGCAGGCCCTTAGCATTAATGGTAACCACCCGCAGTTTTTGCTCCCCCACTACCCCCTGCCCCTGTCTCCCCTGTAGTCTCCGATCCCCCCTCCTTACCCCCCCCGCACCCCTCCCCCTCCCCCTCTCCCTCCCCCTCTCCCTCTCCCTTCCCCCCTTAACCCCGTCCTCCCTCCTCCAGAGGCCTCCCGCAGAGTAGTGCCCATCAGTGCAGATCAACCCAGTCCCCCCCCGGCCACCCCACATACCCCCTCCTCCGCTGCTCTCCACCCCCCTCTTGCTCATTACTAGCCCGCTCAACCCCATCCCCACCCCTCCATACTCTTAACCCCCCAGCCTCCCACCCCCCCTACAATGCTCACACAACGATATATCAACCCCCAAGAAACCCCCCCATCCAATCCATCCCTCCCCCTCCAGCCATTTCACCTCCCTAAAGCCCCCTCCCCCACCTCCGCTAACTCCCTCCCCAACCATTTCAATACTCCCCAATGTCTCCACCCCCCCCCTGCAGCTCCCACTCCCCCACCTCCTCACCCAACCATCCAATTAAGCCCAACCTGAACCCAACATTGCCCATCCATCCCTCCGCCCCCCCCCCCAACCCCCCCCCACCCTCTCAACACTACCAAAGCCCTCAAGGCAACAAACCCAAAATACTGGGTCAAACAAGTCCAACAAATTGCAAAACAAGAAAATCCAGTGGAGTCCACTCAGTCCTTCACGTCAGCCCCGACTGGGCTGCCTCCTCCCGCTGATTCTGCTTTGGACTGGGAAGGCTCTCCTTTCCCGCCAGCAATGAGTCCCGATCAGGCCGCTGTTCCAAGATCTCTCCTGGTCGTCGCTGCTGTCCGCCCAGTCCAGCTTCACGCAGGGCCTTCTGCGCCTCCGTACAGTTTTGCACCCGCCAAGTTCGGGTACCCACCGTAAAACAAAGTCCAAAAGGGTAGAGCCATCGATAGCGTACATTCTCCTGCCGCAACAGCGTCGTAATAGGTTGCATCTCCCGCCTTCTCTGCAGGGTCCCTGCCGCCAGGTCTGCATAGATGGCCACCTTATACCCCTGCCACACAAACTCTCTTTTGCTCCACATCTTCGTGGCTATCTTGTCCTTTATGGCAAAATCATGTAAGCAGACTACAATGTCACGTGGCCGATTAGGCCGACTGGGACCCAATGCGCGATGTGCTCTATCCAGGGCCACCTTTGCCCCCACCATATCCTCCTCTCCCTCCATCAAGATAGCCTGAAAGTTGGCTTCAGCTACCCTCCGACTGTCCATAAATTCAGGGTCCTCAGGCACACCTCGAATGCGCAAATTATTTCGTCGCGTGCGATTTTCAAGATCCTCCATCTTATACTGAAGTTGCGCTTTCCACTCCTCCCATGCTTTCATCGAGTGTGCCAATTCCCCCTGTTGCTTTTGTACAGTCTCTAATTGCTGTTCCTGTACCTCCGTTCGCCTGCTCAGCTCACTCACTTCCTCCCGTAGTTCATTGCAAACTTCACCTACTTCTGCTTTCACAGCCGCCAACTCCGTCTTCAGCTCCCCAAACCATGCTTTCAGTTCAGCTCGGGAGACTCCATTCACCACCATCGCTCCCTTTTCTGTCTCCAGCGCACGCGGTATCAGGCTCTCAACAGTTTCCCGGGGCTGTCTCTCTCCCCCGCCGCCATCTTAGCCTCCCGTCCTCCGACCTGCGCGCCACTATAGGCAAATTCTTTCAGGTCTGCTGCCTTCTTGCGCGTCGTCATCTCACCCCGTACCACCACCACTCTTTCCGCCACCACTATCCACGGTCTGGGGTACTGTACCGATCTTTGGGGGCTGCTTTTTCACCTTTAGCGGGGTGCCACGCCGGAGCTCCTAACTTAGGCTGCCATCCGCACCGATGACGTCACTTCCTCCCTCTGCTTCTCCAATTTTAATTTAAGATCTCTCTCCTCAAATTCCTGATCCAGATGTTCCTTCGTCTGGGTCAGCTCATCCTTTTCAGCCTGGATTTCGGCTCTATTTTGCTCTACCTGAACTTTCAGTTTTTCTAGTTCAGCTTGTGCCTCCACATATCCACTGGGGTCAGCAGGTTCTGGAGGTGCAGAAGACTTCAAATTTATGTGTCCCTCTCTTTTTGCCCACATCCCGCCTTCATTTGCAGCGTCACTGAGGGCGTTCTCTAATTCAGGATCTGAGGGCATAGATGCTGAGGATTTGGGTTTCTGTGGCCGGACTACTATAGGCCGGGTCCACCTACAAAAGGGTCTCTAATTTTCCTTACCAAGATTGCCTGAGTACATGTGAGCCATACATCAGGATTTAAATGAATTCAGATTACAGTCACTTGTCAGCAAAATTCCTTTATTCAGTACAAGCAAAGCAAGCACTGATACACAAGTGTCTGTCTGAGGGACCCAGGGGCGTGGACAGCGTTCTTAACCCTACGGTACAGTGGGGAAAAAGACAGCTGCCCCCCGAGTCCTGCAATTGCCTCTTCTTATATACCTGTTCTCTGTCACAAACTCTGTCCCAAAGTTCCAGTGAATTCTGCTTGAATTACTGACGTCACTTGCAGAACTTCCAAAAGCCTGAGCAAACCTTACAAAAAACATGCAAGGTCAGAAAGGTTAGAAGAACTTCTGCCAGTGCAAGCCTCAGACCACTCCAATGTTTATCACCAAGCAACAGATTACTGAACAAGTTGGTATTTCAAGGTCTGCATTTCAAACTGCTCAGGGTCCACTTATCAGCTGATCACAGCCCCCTTGTACATGCCTTTTCATTTCTTGGAATTTCATCTTGTGACACTGTGCTCTTCAGGGTTCAGAATACGGCTCAACTGACAATTTTTTTCTCTCAGTTTGTCAGCTTCTAGGCCTGTATTCCTGTTTTCCTAGTTTCACATTCTCTTGTACACTTCTGCACAAAAGTGTGGTTCACCAGGCTCTCCCATACAAGGCCACAAAATACTCTGTTTCATAACCCACTTGCATGTCTTCTTGTGTCAATCATATGTTGCTGTGTAAATTTTTTGAGGCAGACAAGGGTGCAATCATATAAAGCAAACTTATAGCGCAGCCCTGAAATCAAGACTTGGAATGATGAATATCCTATAGCTGCCATGGTTTTACTCTCTGATGCCCAGTAGGGCGGTGGAGTGGTGCTCGGTGCTGAGGGGGCCAAATCGGGGCCTGCCTGTATCCACAAAATTAAATGTCTTAAGTGTTCTAACTGGGGTTTATCACATTTGTGGAGAAGAATATGATCCCTAATTTTTGCTAAAATGAGTGGATCGAATGATCCTCCCGCTGGCCAGGCGAGAGAAGGATTCTTTTTCGCCCATTTTTCCCATTTCTTAGAGCAATCTTTTATGGATGTTTACAAAAGGGGGTTTTGTTTAATGAGGTAATCTATTGGACTCAGGCCGGGCTCGGCCACTGTCTTACTTTCCTCCCCCTCTTTGGACTTTCTCTTGAACATTTTCCCAATATATATATACAGTCCTATCTAACTAAAAACAAATCAACAAGAGGTACCTCCCTTTATTTACGGATATACTTTCCTTTATTTACAGAAAAGTCCCCCTATTCTCTCTCGTATTTACAGAATATAGTCTCCAACCTCGTTTATTTACAGAGGAACGAGTTAGAGAAATATTTCTCTGAGACTTATACACACTCGCATCGTACGCAATTGTACGTCTCAATCACACACAATCAGTCTCAGATATAAAGCAATCTAATGCCGTTTCACTCCCTTTTCCCAAAAATCTCCCCTAAATACACATATAATACATGGTACCAATATTTATACACAAATAAAGATATCTTTACTCACCCAACTTGTGGAGAAGTCTTCCATCTACGATGTTCAGACAGGTAACACTATACTCACCAATGGAGTCTTCGTACGGAATCCAATCTCTTGTTCCTCTTAGAATGGTATCCTCATCTCCTATATTATGAGGTATCCCTCATTCCCTTTTGGAATGGTATCCTCATCTCCTGTATCTCAGTGTGACAGGAGGTATCCTCATCTCTGATATAGAGCCAAAATCAGAGGAATCCCTGCGCAATTTAGAAAATTTAGGAGTTTCAAATACTCTGGTCCCTGTTCGGGGCGCCAATTGTAGGGTCCAGCCCTCTTAGATCCAATCAGAATTACAAATACCCCGGGACCTCAGAACAGAGACACTCATGTGTAATGCAAATCTTTATTTCTACCCAAAGAAACAAACAAGTCTGCAGTATTACAAGAGTATCTGAACAAAGTGTTTTTCTGGTAATCTGGCAGCCTTCCTTCACTCTGCACCTAAAGGGAAGGAACGCTGTCAGATTACCAGAACACTACTTTGTTCAGATACTCTTGTATTACTGCAGACTTGTTTGTTTCTTTGGGTACAAATAAAGATTTGCATTACACATGAGTGTCTCTGTTCTGAGGTCCCGGGGTATTTGTAATTCTGATTGGATCTAAGAGGACTGGACCCTACATGACTCAGCAGGGCCTTGGAGGACATTTTCTTACAGAGCGAGAAGAGCTCCGGATCATGTTTGGCCCCGAGACACCGCAGACTGCCGTCATGGGTGTCCGTAAGCGACATGTTCTTGGAGCACCTGTCACAGTTTTTAAAACCGCTGGCCATCGGGATAAAAAGGGCCCCGTGAGGTCGAAGACCCACGCGGCCAGTGGTTGGGAGAAAAAAGGGCGCAAAGCCCACAAAAGGGAAAAATGCTACAAAAAGGACGCCGCCTTGCTCAAAGAAAGAAAGAGCAGGTGAAGGACGGTAAAGGATTGCTGCAACCAGAAAAATAGCAGGCCAGAGGCCGAATAAAGAGACACTTTTTCCGAGGGTCGAAGACGTTTGTCCGAAGCATAATCCGAGAACGGTGAAAAGTGTGGTTCTGTGTTCATCAAATTCTCCTCAGCTTATGAAGCTTTCTGACACCGTGAGCTGCTCCTAAAACGGAAGAATTCCTATGATAAGGATAATATAGGAAATCATTACCAATTGCTCCTTCTAAGTGTTAGAGGGTAGAGCACCAGATCAGGACCCTTAAAACAGTTGCTCCCAAGGATCAGTCTCGGTTCCTGTACTTTTCAATCTTTAGACTGCTGATCGTCCATAAATCTTGAAAATTAAGCTTCTGTATGCTGGTGACTTGGCTTCCTCCATGCCAGCAGCTCGTTGGAGGATTTACAACAGTCTATAGAAATTGATTCTAGTCCCTTGGTCTATCATACTATAAAAAAGGTCAAAGAATATAAATATGAATCTTTCCATGAAATTAGTTGAAGATGAAGCAGGTCATTCCTCTCTGCCTCCCTCCTCATGCACGATTGTCCCTCCTCTTTCCCCATCCCAAAATGTATGACAGTAATGGAAAAAACCCAGGAAGAATATAAAATACCATTATTCCATATCATCTTGCTAGACCAGTCCAGATAAGTTGTTTGTGTCTCCTACCAGCAGATTAATGGAGACAAAGAACCAATGAAAAACCCAGGTTTCAATTACATCATTCTTATTCCTCAATTCGTCTCAGCCACCAGAGGTCCCTTCAGTATTTCTTTGTCTCCAGCAGATGATGGATGGATTTTCTTCTCTCTGTAAAAAATCTGAAGATTGAGAGGATAAGAGATTGATTAAACGCTCATGAACAACCACCTTGAGTACAGAAAGGTGACTCTCTCACTCGAACACGATGTGGGAGGCTCCATTAGACTGCAACATTTTTGGTAGCCATAGGAGGAGGGAAAATTGGTTCATCTTCATGCCCTTATCATGAGCAGCCATAAATTGCAAGGATTCGGAAGGATCTGGAAGAGTACAGCAGCCTCACACAACCTCAGTGCTCCCTCCCTCCTCTTCTATGCTCCTTTCTGTCTCCCGAAGATTGCAGAAGGCTCTCAGAGGGGTCTGCCTGTCAGCCACCTTCTACACAGTGCTGTAAAAATAAAACCTGCCAGTAAAGCAGTTTCAGGGGAGTAGAGCTGAGCCGGCACAGATCCTACACCTGGGGCTCTCACAGGATGAGTACCAAGGCTTGACTTTGTCATTGTACTTTTTAGGGGCTCTCGGTTCCATCTCTGAGGGATGCAATCCGAGGTGGACTGCTAGCAACCACTGGCACTGTGTGGGGGGTATCCTGCTGTGTTCTGCACACGATAGTAACATTTTTGCCTATTGGGCACCTGGTGGTTGTGCGTTCCTAATGCGTGTTCCACTCAAGTGGCTTCTATTTACCCTCCTTCACTGGTGCCTTTAACGCGCGTTATGTAAAAGCACAGTTAATGTGCACTTGCGGGCCAATATAGTTTTAGCTCGTGCTCTTGTGATACCCTACATATAGTGCCACTCCTCCTCCCCTTCTTCCTACCCTGTCCTTTCTGAATAAAGTATAGCTTGTTATAGTTATATCCCAGTCATGGTTTTCTGTGAGCCATGTTTCTATAACTGCCACTAAATCCAAGTCAGCCTCTCCCAATAAAGCTTCAACATCTGGGATCTTATTTCCCATGCAATGGGCATTTATACACAACACTTTCCCTATGTTGCCCCTTTTACCCATTTCTATAAAGGTATTTAATGTTTCACTTACCTAGGGGCTTTCTTCACCCATCCCCAATGAATCTAGTTTAAAGCCCTCTTCAGTAGATTAGCCAGTCTGCTACTGAAGACAAGTCAAACTTTCTTGGACAGGTGAATGCCATCTCTGCTCTGCAACCCTTGGAACAGCATCCCATGGTCCAGGAAACCAAAATTCTCTCGATGACACCATCCACGCAGCCATGCATTCACCTCCAGGGTGCAAGCTTCTCTGCCTTGGCCTTTACCCTCAACAGGGAGGATTGAAGAGAACACCACCTGCGCCCCTGTTTGCCTCAGCCTCTGTCCCAGAGGCATGAAGTCACTTTTGATATGCTCAGAGATATATCTGGCATTATCATTTATGCCGACATGGATTAGCAACATTGGGTAATAGTCAGTGGGCTTGATGAGTCTCCGCAAACTCTTCGTAACATCTCGGTTTTGGCACCTGGCAGGCAGCATACCTCTGGATATCAAGTCTGGTCGGCAGTTGGATTCCTCAGTACCCTTCAGAAGAGAGTCACCAACCACCACTACCCTTGGCTTCCTTGTGGTCACTGATTCAGCAACTTTAGGGCACTTGAGCTCTGGTTCTTCCCTTTCCAGGGATGCATCCACCTCCTCCACTTCCAGGGTTGCATAATGGTTCTTCAATTCAAGGGATGTAGAAGTTGGATTGGTGATTCTGCAGGCCCTGGTGACTTGTGTCCAAACTTTGTCATTCTGTAGGCTCCCATCTTCTCCTCTGCTGAAGAGCTTGGATGTTGCAAGAAGCATCTCATCAATGTACTTCTCACTGTCTTGAATGATCCTCAGCCTCGCCACCTCCTCTCTGAGTTCCTCTACTTGTTTCTTGAGAGCTTCAGCATGCAGGCATCCTGCACATGGAACCGGTCTTGCATCTGGCATTGAGACATCTGTCTGGACAGAGGCAGAAGCTGTAACGGGGGCAACAGCTTTAACGATACGTTTTTTCCCAGCCATTGTTCAGTTCGTGGAGCTTAATTATCTGTTAAAGCAAAAGTGAGAGATCTACCAGCCGGTTTCCCAACTGTCCTTTCAGAGAAAAAGCAGTTAAATCTCTTTAAGTGTTTTCAAAATGTGCTGTTCCAAGTCCCTGTGTGTAGTTAATTGGGGAGTGCCCTATAAAGCAAGATTGTTCACTACGGGTAGATGGGAGTTGGGGGCGGGGTAGGGAGGGAACTAACACCTGATGATTCCTGCTAGGCTAGTCCAGGACCTGCCCCTGGAATTGTGTTGGTCTGTTATGCTGCAGCGGTATCTTTTGGTCCGCTATAATCTGGATGGTGGCCCTGCAGGCTTATAACCTACTGACAATCTTCTGTTCAAACTCTCCTGTACATAGTTTCTGTGCTGTTTGGTTAAGCATTGTTGCCCTCGTTGTGGCTGTGTGAGGTTTGCCATGTCTTATCATTTGCTTTGATATGAATACTGAGTTGCCCACTAGTAGCTAAGGTGGATAGAGGCATGGGAATGATGTCATTGAAGCCTGGGCATTTCATTGGCTCTCTGTCTCCATACATCTGCTAGTAGGGGAACACAACCCACTTGTCTGGACTGGTCTAGCAGGACTCAAGGAAAGGACATTATGTAATGAGTAAAATGTCCCCTTTGCCTTTTTGTGGAGCCTCTGAAAGGATACAGACATAATGGAGGCAATATAGGTAGTGTGATAGGGCTGAAGCTAGTGAAGCTGTGAACCTGAAAAAAAACGCTGTCTTTCACAAAGCAGCTGACTTGCAGGAGCTGCAATTGCATAGTAGCACAGCTAGAGGGAGCAGGCATGAACCTGCAGAGACTGAGCGAACACACCCAATTACTGATTATGCAGTGACTAATCAGACGCACCTGAGGAGTAAGCCAGGAAACTCAAGAGGAGAATGGCTTTATAAGCAGAGCTCTGCAGCCAGACCAAGGAGGGGAGAAAGAGGAGAAGAAGCCAGGATCCATGGGAGAGAGACTCCAGGAGAAGCCAGGATCCAAGGGAGAGAGACTCCAGAAGAAGCCAGGATCCAAGGGAGAGAGACTCTATGCCTGGAGGGAGGCCTGAGCTCATCAGAAGGATTGGGAAAGGAACTTAAAGGTACTGGAAGGAAAGGCCTGACAGTGGAATCCCCCATACTGAGAAGCAGCGAAGCCTGGATTCTTCATCTGGCCGTCCCAAGCTTCAGGGACGACAAGCAGTGCCCAGGAGACTCCCAGAAACAGTCTGTAAAGGAGACCGTATCCGAGGAAGGGTACCTGGTAAGGAAAATACCAGCAGCACCGACTTCAGGAAGCCAAGGTACAGTGGTGCTTTATTTCTAAAAAGAGACTCAGCTCCTAGAATAGCTTTTGAATCAGATAATTATTCTGAGAGGAATGAAAGTAGGCAGGAGTTCTGGAAGCCATGACATAGAGGCCTAAGAACAAGCCATGCTTCTTATTTGAAAAACCTTGAACAGCCCAGCTGGAAGCTAGCTGAAGGAAATACTGATTTGCCCACTATAGCAGCCAAGGAAAGTTCAAACACAGGAGAAAGCACAGATGAGCTGGAACCCATGCAAGTGGAGCTTGGGGATTTATTTATTTATTTATTTACATTTCTTATATACCGCACTATTTGCGATCAGCGCGGTTTACATAAAACAAACAGTATCCGACAGTAAGCAAGAGTCAGGTCATTACAATGAACAGGAGCAGTCAACTTGGATAACAGGGGAAACTATCTACATTTGTGGAACATTGAAATAGGTAACTGTATATATGTGAGATGGAGTTATTGTGTGTTGCTCATACATGGTGGCTGGGGTTCGGGGGAGGCTGTGAGGTATTTAATGAAGAGGAAGTGTTTTAAGGCCTTCCTGAACTGGCTCAAGTTGGGGATAGCTCTGATGTGTGGTGGTAGGGAGTTCCAGAGGCTTGGGGCGCTCAGACTGAAGGCTCTATTTGAAGTTGATATGGCGCATCTTGTCATAGCTTTTGGTATTGCTAGCATGTTGGCTGCAGCGGTTCTTCTTATCCTGTTGGGCGTGGGTGGTTGTATGAGGTCACATATTGAAGCATTGTCACAGGAAGAATTAATGGACTGCTTTGTCACAGGAAGCATTGTCACAGGAAGAATTAATGGACTGCTCTGTTTGTGTCGCGGGAAGCCTTGAGTCACTCCCAGAGCTATAGTTTACCAGAATATGCTCTAATAATGTTTTTGCTTATATCGAGTTAAAGGAGAACTGGTTTATTTGTTTCACTCCGAAGTTTAGAAAACCCTTCATATTCCACAAGGAACTGTGAAGCCTGTAACAGTTTTACTTGTTTAATAACACTTTGGCATAAACCTGAAAATAAGGAAAACTTTACTTTTGTTACTTAGCGAACCTCAGTGCTAAAAGGGAAATAAAAGCTTTTTGTTTACCCTCTACTTGGCATACCCAACTCATTCCTATAAGGAGAAGGGCTACAAGGACCAAGGTGCATCTGGCCCAAAAGAGTCTCTTACTTCTACAATTAATTTAAATGCACAACCTGCCCCTGCAGCCACCGGCCACCAGGGGGGGGGGTGGTGACAGTAGTTTACCTGGCATTGGGGCAGATGCAAGAGTTATTTTTCAGGGATAGGGTAGTTTGTAGTGTAGATTTTGGGTATGAGAGTGATTTGCGGGGGGTCCGTTTCAGAGAGGTAGTATTAAAGGTGGGATAGTTTGTGAGCAGTGGGGCAGTTGGGGTGGGATATTTTTGGGGTGGAATAGTTTGTAGGATGGAAGGCCAAATGAGTTGTGGTATTTTTTTGATGGTAGAGGCAGTTTGTGGGGCACTAGGGAAGTTGCAGGGAGGTCATTTCAGAGGGTAGAGGTACTGGCAGGATGTAAGTTCACTGGCCTCGATTTTTGGGGCACTTATTTCTCTGCAACCCCTGCTCCGATTTGTTCCATTTTTGAACCTGATGTGTCTTAATACCACTTTTTCCTACATGCAAAGTTTCATCCCATTCTGTTAAGTTTTCAAATTTATCTTGCCCCCAAGACTGAGAATCAGACAGAGACATTCTGAACTCCTTTTATGTAATAATTTCCATTAGACTGAAAGCATAGAAAGAGCACTTAGATGTCAGCATATTAATTCTTATAAATATCGACTTGTGTGTAATCACATGTTGTATTTGCTCCTTTGCAGGGAACAGCTTATAAATGTTGGCAGAGGGGATATCCAGGGGCATTTACATGCTTTCCTTTGTGTTGTGGCATTTCGGGCAGCACCCATTGCTAACCGGGTAGTGGCCTTACTTTAGCTACAGAAGCTAACCGGGCAGCTGCTGAATTTTCCCCGATAAGGCCCCGGCATTGACTATCCGGGGTTAAACCTCAATGCTAGTGGCTGGCTGCTTTAGTAGCGCTAGCCGCCGGCACTGAATATCGGGCCCGTTGTATTCCCTGCATAGGGGGTGGCTAATTTACAAAGCTGTATTATACTACTGAACTTGATAAACTGTTCTTCTCCCGCAATAATGTCCAATGCCCATTTTTTTTTTTTATCTAGAAAAAGATGATCCTAGAAACAGTAATACAAAGACAAATCTCTGGGAGCTCACTGAGAAGATTGATGTGGAAAAGATATTTTCAGAAAGAGACAAAGAGGAAACTTCTTTATTTTCTGACTGCAGAATAAATCAAAAGATCTCAGAAAATAAACAAAAAACTGCAACAAGAGACTCAACTCTGTGTGAGTACAGTGCCAGTAATATCATACAAACAGGGGAAGATCAGAATAAACAGATGAGAGAACAAAGATGTTTATGTGAGATATGTGAAATATTCCTCAGCGATCATGTAACTCTGAAATCACAGCAGAGATCTGATACTGAAGAGAAACCAACGAGATGTACAGACTGTGGGAAAATCTTCAGTCAAAAGGGAGAAGTACAGGGACAACAGAAAACATGCACAAATGAAAGACCTTTAGCATGTTCTGAGTGTAGGAAAGATTTCAGCAAGAAAAAAAAACAAATGAAAAATCAGAAAATCAATAAAGAAATTAGAATGTGTATCAGTACTGAAAATGGAAAAAGCTTTATTAATAAAGGAAACCCCAAACAATACCAGAAAATTTGCACTAATGACAGAACATCTGAATTTACTTGTAAAAAAAATTTAATAAGAAAAGAGAAATTCCACCCAAGGAAGAGACCAATTACTGATACTGAATGTAAGAAAGGCTTCTGTCATGCGAAGACATTCACAGACTACAAAAAATCTCAAATTGATGAGAGACCATTCACTTCCACCAAATCTAAAAAACACTTCAGTGTGAAGAAAGACAATACAAAATATCAGAAAGTCCAAAAATGGAAGAGAAAAGTTACATGTACTGAATGTGGTAAAAGCCTCCAAATCCACCACAGAACCCACACCCATTTGGAGGATATGCCCCAAGTAAAACCGTATACATGTACTGAGGGTGGTGAAAGCTTCAGTGATAAACAACAACTCGCAATCCACCACACAAGAATACAATCTTATACATCTACTGAATGCAGTAAAAGCTTCACTCTGGGCAAAAACCTCAAAAAACACCAGAGAATCCACATGGGAGTAAATCCATATACATGCACTGAGTGTGGTAAAAGCTTCCGTGAGACACAAACGCTCACAACCCACCAGAGGATCCACACGGGAGTAAAACCATATTCATGTACTGAGTGTGGTAATAGCTTCCGTGAGAAACAAACGCTCACAACCCACCAGAGGATCCACACAGGAGTAAAACCATATTCATGTACTGAGTGTGGTAAAAGCTTCCGTGAGAAAAAAACGCTCACAACCCACCAGAGGATCCACACGGGAGTAAAACCATATTCATGTGCTGAGTGTGCTAAACATTTCAGGTATATACAACAACTTACAGTCCACAAGAGAATCCATACAGGACTGAAACCATATACATGTACTGAGTGTGGTAAAAGCTTCAGTCAGAAAGGACCACTTAGAATCCATCAGAGAATCCACACGGGAGTAAAACCATATACATGTACTGAGTGTGGTAAAAGCTTCAGTCAGAAAGAACCACTTAGAATCCATCAGAGAATCCACACGGGAGTAAAACCATATACATGTACTGAGTGTGGTAAAAGCTTCAATCAGAAACGACAGCTTAAAATCCACAAGAGCATTCACACAGGATTAAAACCATATACATGCACTGAGTGTGGTAAAGGCTTCATTCAGAAACAGTACCTCACAATCCACCAGAGCATCCACACTGGAGTAAAACCATATCCATGTATTGAGTGTGGTAAAAGCTTTACTCAGAACGGAAGTCTCAAAAGGCACCAGAGAATCCATGCAGGATTAAACCCATATACATGTACTGAATGTAATAAAGGATTCATTTC
Organism: Ichthyophis bannanicus; assembly: GCA_033557465.1. NCBI lineage: Eukaryota > Metazoa > Chordata > Amphibia > Gymnophiona > Ichthyophiidae > Ichthyophis > Ichthyophis bannanicus. Next base: position 139,455,572 of record CM066031.1, on the reverse strand, counting down.
TAAAAATGATCTCACAGTCCATCAGAGAATTCATACGGGAGTAAAACCATATACATGCACTGATTGTACTAAAAGCTTCACTCAAAAAAGCCAGCTCAGAATCCACCAGAGAATCCACACTGGAGTAAAACCATATCCATGTACTGAGTGTGGTAAAAGCTTTACTCAGAATGGAAATCTCAAAAAGCACCAGAGAATCCATGCAGGATTAAACCCATATACATGTACTGAATGTAATAAAGGATTCATTTCTAAAAAAGATCTCACAGTCCATCAGAGAATTCATATGGGAGTAAAACAATATACATGCACTGAGTGTACTAAAAGCTTCACTTCGAAAAGACAGCTCACAATCCACCAGAGAATCCACACGGGAGTAAAACCATATACATGCAGTGAGTGTGGTAGAAGCTTCAGTGAGGAAAAAAACCTCACAAACCACCAGAGAATCCACATGGGAGTAAAAACGGGGAACAGTTAATGCTGAATAAGGCCATTATGGCTAGTGCAAGTGCTAAGAAAGGCAGAAATCTCATAGATTGATTATAAGAACAATTTGACAGCATCCCACACTCCTGGATAATACATTGCCTTGAAATGTATAAATAAATTCCGGTTTGATAGAGTAAACTAAAATCACTATGAAACTGTGGCAATCCACACTCTTTTTAAGATATGAAGATGATCTGTGCATCATTCCTAACATTAAGATTCAGTGATGAATATTACAGGGAGATTCCCTATCACCCCTTCTGTTTTGTTTGGCGCTTAATCCAATGAGTGCTCTCTTCAACTCTTTGGGGTATGGATTTAACCTGAACTCTAAAGATTGTACCAACCCAGAAGCAACTTCCCATCTGCTATTTATAGATGATCTGAAGCTCTAAAGTTCCAGCGACCAACAATTACCAGAGCAGCTTTTTTGTGGTGAAAAGCTTTTCTGATAACATCAGGATGACTTTTGTTCTTGACAAATGTGCTAAGACAAACATTTTCAGAGGAAAATTGAGCAAAACCGAAAATATCTCCCTTGCTGAGGGCTTCGATATCAAGGACCTTGAACAGGAAGGTGTATTTAAGTATCTCAGAATAGAGGAAGGAATGACACTTGAGCAGAAACTATTGAGAGAGAAGATCAGTAAAGAATATTACAGGAAATTAAAACTGTTATTGAAAAGGGCTTTAACATCACAAAATAAGATACAAGCCATCAATCAGCTGGCAATTCCTGTACTCTCATATAGTTTTGGGATTGTGGATTGGCCTCATAAAGATCTTGAAAAACTGGATGTGCGAACAAGAAAACTCCTCTATGCTCATGAAATAATTTACTAGAATCAGTGTATGCCAACATTGTACATTCCTAGAGCTGAAGGAGGGCTAATAGCAGGCTGTGAAGTTTTGATGGTAGAAAATATCTGTACAGAAAGGCACAACAAAGTAGCATGCCTCCTCCACTGGGAACTCTGTAAACACTACAACATCACTGTCCCCCATTTTATTGTATTGGCTATTTTTTCTTCTTTTTGTATCTTTGCTTTCCTGTCTACTTTCCTAGCTTGCCTAAGTTTTTCCACATATAGATGCTTGCCTTCCTCTCTGATCTCTTGTATTCTATGAAAGCCACTCTCTTTTTCTTCACCTTTTCAGCTACTTCTTTTGAGAACAATAATGGCCTCCTTTTCCTTTTACATTTATTTACCTTTCTAACAAAAAGATTTGTTTCCCTTAAAAGATTGCCTTTCAGTTTTGCTCATTGCTTTTCTACATCTCTCAGCTGTTCCCATCCAAGTAACGACTCCTTGAGGAATTGCCCCATCTTGGCAAAATTAGTTTTCCTAAAGTTGGGCACTGACTTTGGTACCCTTTTACCCTTTTTGATTTGAATTATGGACCTTTGTGGAAGTGGATGTTATGTTTTGTTCTGTGTTTTAATAATTGGAGGAAGCTGCTTCTTTCTTAGTTAAGGTGTATTGGATATGTTAAGATGGTTTCTTTGCCCCATTTTCTTTACGCATGTATCCAGTACCTGCTTGTAGTGATTGTAAACCCTCTGATGCCCTTTAGCCTGGGCGGTATATCAAGAATTGCATAAATACAAACTCGCTTCAAACATTACATAAAAATCCCTGCAGAGTAGATGTCCAAGTTTAACTGGCAGCACAGACTTCCTAGGGTGAGTAGGAGGGTCTTGTAGAACCGGTGCCTGAGAGATTAGGATTACCCTACTTTTGGGTAAGCATGTAGAGTTCAGGGAAGCTGTGAAGGGTATGACCTGTTGGACATCTGGCATTTACTTCAACATATCTCTCGTGGGCACTTGGTATGTGGTCCCGCATTGATTATTTTCTGATCTTGGCGGAACTATTTGAACGGGTAACTCTGTCGGACATAGGACCGATCATCATCTCTGACCATGCCATAATAACATTGCTGCTGACTTGGGGGGAGGAGAAGGGAGCATGGAATTGAAAGGTTACCTCCACTTTGGGCCTTTTATTCAGAAGAAGCAGGAGGACTATGGCCTGATTAATGCCCAACACGTTGTCATACCCCGTCCTCTGCCTTAGGCTTGGAGGGCTGGGGTAGCCATTATTTTTCTCTATTGAAGGTTAAATCAACTAACTTTCCTCTCATGATGCATGCTGGGAAAAGTAGATTTCCTTCTGATAGAAAATAGTCATGAAGCCAGAGTTATAGGAAAAACTATAACAAAGTTTATTTCTCCCAAAAGCAAAGGTTCAAAGTAAGTTGCATCAGGATACTTCTCCAGTATTTGTTCACAAAGGTTCTTTATACAAGTGTGCTGGCTGAGCTTTTACATTCATTCAATCCAAATGCAGCTGCTTCCCATGTATACAGAAAAAGAACAAAACATGGCAGCTTCCTTTACCAAAGAAAATATCTTCTTTTCTTTAGGTTACACTCAGCTTATACTATACAGTTTAGCAAAGGCTTTCAATACTGTCTGCAAAGCACAAAGTACAATCCATAGGTTGTTCTGGCTATAAGGAATCACTCTCCTTAGAGTCCACCTGCATTGCTTCAGGCTCTTGTGCTGCACTGCCTTGCTTTAAACTACCGGCAAATGCCTCAGGGTGTTTTCTTCATAAAACTCCCTGTGGGTCTTTTAAACACAGCTCTAGTGAATAGGATAAGCAGTACCTGAGCCTGAGGAAACTCCTCTCTGCAGCTGTGCGGCTATCTCTTGCCAGCTCTGGGGAACAGTCCCTTGTCCCTTGGTTTAGGTTCCTCCCTGGAGCTCTGCCACGGTTCTCCATTTAAGGCTGGGCTCTGCAGACTTCTGCACTGAGTCTTAGGCACCCACCTCTGAACTCTCTGAACCTTTTCCTTCAGTTCTGGGGTTTGAAGGTTTCCTGCTCTTTCTCTCTGAGCACTCCAGACCACCTTCGTGTCCTCTCCCCTTCTGCCTTACTTGCTTCAGTTCCTTTCCTCCACGTGGCTTCCTTCCTCCAGCTACTGTGTTTCCTCCAACTGTGCTCCCGTCTGGGCTGCCTTCCGTGCTGCTCCTCTGCTCTCTCTCGGGCTGCTCCTCGGTCTTCCCCTCGGTCTGCCCTCTCTCATTCTCCAGCCCTGGTTTATATCCCTGTTCTCTGATCAATCTCCCTGACTCTCTAGACAGGTGTTTGTAATCAGTTTCCAAGCCTGTTGCTAGGTCATCAGGGCTTGGGTGTGTCAGCTTAGCTTTTGAATCCCTGTGTTTGTTTTCTCCAGAGAACTGCTGGAACGTGTGCTTTGCAGGGCTGTGACCTTTCCTAAAGGTAGAATCATTCTTTTCTTCTACTTCCATGGGCTCACTAGAGTCTTCCTTATCACATATCCCCCCCTTAAGATATTACGGGCTGGCGACATTTCACCCGCACAGCTCGTAATTTTCGCTAGGGCAATGATATCTTGCTGTAATTTCCTTGCCTTACTTTCTACTGTGGACACATTGGCTACTGCTGTTTGTTCTCACCATGGCCTAAGGACATTTGCGTGGTAAACCTGCTGGCGGCCCTTATTATTTTCTACCTGTATGATACCGGACCTACCCGTTTGACCACTTTATACGGTCCTTTCCATTGGACCTCAAATTTTGGCCCGGCATCCACCACCATTACAATAACCTTCTCTCCTATGGCTATTTGGCGGTGTTTTGTACCTATATCATAATACTTCTTCTGGCGAGCCTGGCTGGCCTGTAAGTTTTCCTCTGCTACTTGGGAGGTCCTCTGTAACCGCCCCCTCAAATCTCACAGAAAATGGGGTACTCCCATTACTTCTACCTTGGGCTCGACCCATTGTTCTCGTAATATGTCCAAAATTCCTCGTGGGGCACGTCCTTCCATTAACTCATAGGGGGATGCCTCTAACGATGCCTGGGTCTGCTCTCAGCAGGTGTATAGCACAAAGGGGAGCATAACATCCCACTCAGCCATGTTTCCATCTAAGCCTCTCCTCAGCATTTGCTTCAATGTCTGATTCAATCTCTCCACTAGTCCATTGGACTGGGGATGATAGGCGGCTGTTTTTACGTGCTGTACCCCAAAAGCATCCCACACTTGGGCCAAATATTTTGACATGAAGTTGCTACCCTGGTCTGTCAGCACCTCCTGGGGGAAACCCACTTCACAAAATTGCTTTATTACCTCTAGGGCTATTGTTTTCGCAGAGATGTTCTGTAAAGGAATGGCCCACGGAAACCTGGTGGCCTGATCTACTATAACTAAAATGTGCAGGCGGAGTTAAATTCGCTCATTCATCAGAAAGCTAAGAAATCCTTTTTCTATTATCATTATTGGCTCTTCAGATTTGGTAATAGAGCTGGCAAACTTCTATCATCGCTGATTAGAGTAAAGGATGGACCACGATTTGTGGGAGCTATGCGAGATGCCAGAGGTGACCTGCAACAGACTGCTGAGGGGGTGGAAAAAGTCTTTTGCGACTTTTATCGCTCTTTGTATCAGGCAGAAGCCACCCCTGGATATGCGAGAAGGTGGTTCCTGGAGAAGTGTGAGCTTCCTGGGTTGGCAGAGAATCAAGTAGCCGAGTTGAATGCCCCTATTACACCTCTGGAGGTACAATGGACTATAAAAGACTTAAGAACAGGACATGCCCCAGGCCCAGATGGATTCCGTATCTAATTTTTTAAAGTGCTGATGGATAAAATAGCACTTCTGCTAATGGATTATTACTCTAACTTGATCACCCGAGGCAGTTTTCCCTTTAAACCCAACAAAGTGTTGACCACAGTTTACCTAAGCCTGGGCAGGATCCCCTTTTACTGGGATCATATCGACTGATCTCATTGTTAAACGTAGATATAAAGATATTAGCAAAAATTCTTGTGGACAGGCTGGCGGTATATTTGTCCGACTTGATCAGGTGGGATTTGTGCAGGGTCGGAGTGTTACGGCAGATGTACGTAGAGTTCTTGCCTCCATGTACATTAGCGTCCAGGAATCCTGATCATCCATGATGGTTAGTTTTGATGCTGAGAAGGCCTTTGATCAGATAACTAGGGGTTCATGTATCAAATCCTAGAAGCGTTTGGTATCAGAGGCTTCTTTGGGATGGCGGTCTGACTGCTATACTCCAACACCGGAGGTGCGGTGATAATAAACGGACAGCTGACAGCAGATTTCCCTCTTAAGTGGGGCACACGACAGGGCTTCCCCTCTCGCCTTTATTATTTGTTTTGACTTTGTGCCACATCCATATGGCCACTGACTTGCAGGGGATACAGAGGGGATTATATAAATTTAATGTAGCAGCTTTTGCAGACAACCTGCTGGTACATCTTGAAAGCCCGGAAAGGAGCTTACCGGCATTGTTAACCTTTATACATACATAAGGCAGGTTGTTGGGGCTTAAATTAAATCTTTACAAGTCTGACGTGCTTCCGTTGGATCCTTCCCTTTCACAACGATGGAACTTTACCTCAACTCTTAAATGGGCTGAAGGGTGATTTAAATACTTAGGAATCTACCTCTCATCAAAGTTCACTTATCTTTACAGTAGAAATGTCGCCAATCTCCTGGAGGATCTTGGGAGGTGAGTCCAACACTGGCGTAACCTCCCTCTATCAGTGGGTGGCAGGAAAGCATTCTTCAAAATGGTCATCTTCCCAAAGTGGCTCTACACACTGCAGACACTTCCTTTGGTGCTTAAAAAGAAAGACTTATGATAGCTGGAATGGCAGATCAACATCTTACTGTGACGTGGACATCGACCACGGATGAAGCTTGCTGTCTTGCAGCGATCTTGGGCTCAAGGGGGGATGGGGTTTCCGGATCTCCAGAGATATAATATGACATGTGCGCTGTGGCATGTGAGGGACTGGCTTTGGGATCTGTCAGACTACACTCCAATTAGAATGGGGTCAGGCTATAGTGGCTCCGTATCATCTACGATATGTTTAGCACACTGATAACTGAGTTAGATTACCTCAGATACAACGAAATGTGATTTTCCACTTGGCCCGCACTACAATGCGAGAAATCTAGTTCTCTTTATCTGCCCCTATGTGGAAATGGCACATTCACCCTGGGAATCAGGAGATCAGTTTTTGAATGATGGGAGCGGCTGGGTATCACCAATGTTGAGCATGTGGTGGAGGAGTCAGGGGTCTCGCTTTCCTTTTCCGAACTTAGGGATCGTTTTGGGCTACCTGGTACCCACATCTTTTCTTATCTACAGGTCCGGAACTACATTCACACCTTGCCGCGAGCATCTATAGCATCAAGTGTATGGTCCCACATGGAGGAGGTGCTCATTGGCGCGGCCCATAGGGTTTGTATTACACATCTACACCAGGCCTTGGTAGGTTTAACACTAGAAGCTAAGGAGGGAGATCTGGCAGCGGCCTGGATGCGAGATCTGTGAGAACAGGTTTCGGGTGAGGAGGTATTAACCTTGCTGGGGGATATTCAAAGCTGATCATCTCCGTGACTCTTCATGATATACAATTCAAGCTAGTGCAGTGGTTATACTATGCCTCACGTCACATGTGGAGGGCAGGGTTGGCATCGACCGATGCATGCCCTAGATATGGTGTGCCCTCGACGACCCTGGACCATATGTTATGGCACTGTATTGTAATTAAGAACTTCTGGGCTGTTGTGCTGAGTTGCATCCGTGGAATCTTAGCCGCACAGATGGTAGCTGGACCTGTCTCAGCCCTCCTAGATGTCTGGCCGCAACCAGCGGGCTTAGTTGAAGGGGGTCATACATGGCGGTGATTGGCATGCCTGATAGCATGCAAAGTGATTATGCATGTATGCATGTCAAAGGAGGAACCGTCCTATGGACACTGGAAGAATAATTTATATGACCTCTTGCTATGGAATGGGAGAAGGCGCACGGCCATGTAAAGAGGTGGGCAATGTTTATGAATGTTTGGGACTCATATCTCCTAGTCTCTGGAGTCCCAGGCACGAAGTAGGGTATTAAATCATTGTGAATGAGTGTAATGGATGTGAGTGTTAGGATCCACAAAGCATCAAGGGGGGAGGGAGGGCAGGAGGGGGGGCGGGGAAAGAGAGGGAAGGAAGATCGGGAAACTACGGACATCATCCAATTTAACCCGTGAGGAGCGAAGGAACCACACTCCCTGGATGGATGGTTGACAAAGCTGCAGAGGACTTGTGTTTCTGGGGACCTGAGTGGGGAGAGGCCCCCCTTGCCTCCTCTCCTCTCCTAATTTGTACTGTCAGCATTAAATCATGCACGACCGGGAAGGGGGGGGGAGAGAAGGAGGGGGACCCCCTTAGGTAGTGACCTCTTCTCTCTTTTGCACCCCTGAAACTCCAAATAAGAAAGGCTAAGAACGGGAGGGACAGAGAATATGGGAGGAGGTAGAGGGGCCGGGGGGTGGAGAAAATGAGAAAACTGGAAACTATTGTTATACTTGATTAAGATGTTATATTTGATGGTGTAAGTTGTATGGCACCAACTTGTTTTTTACCTGTAAGTCCAATAGACAGTTTATACATAAAAAATAATATTAGTAATATAGTTCAATTCAATACAAAATAATAGTTAAAATAAAAATTAAAAGGTTATTAAAGTATCATGTAGGCTAGCCGTAAATGAAAAAAACATTCAAATTAAGATTTCTTTCATTCTAAATATATCTAATATAAAATAATTATAATTTAAAACACTATTAACATTTGACAGAAATTACAAGTATTATTAAAATTATATAACATTTCCCTAATTTTCATCCCCCCATAACTCGAAAACTATAAGGCATAGGTAATTTTTATTCACACCAGTGACTTTGACATGTGAGATAATTCAGTGCTGCAATTTTAATCAAAATCTGAGATGTAGTGATTAGATTTTTTAAAACTTTGTGGTGATCTGTCATAGAAGAACCCCACTGAAGAAGATAACAGTGGTAACACACACCTCAATGCTGGTTGCGAAGGGTCCCCCATAACAGTCCAAGCTTCAGGGCCCCAAAAATGTAGGTCTGTCACTTAGAAAATGTAAACATTTCCCTCCATTGCCTCAGGTACACTTAGATTGTGAGCCCTTCGGGGACAAGGGAATAAAAAGTACCTGTTAGTATACATGTAAACTGCACTGATTCTAAAGAGCTCGGTATAAAAATTAAATAAATAAAATAAATAAAACTACAAGTGAACCATTATACTTGAGGTAAGTCCAACACTTCTATATGAGGTTCAGGAACCGGGTGGGCATTAAGGAAAGATAGAAGCTGGGAGGTAAAGGAAAACATAAGAATTAGATTGATACTTCAACAAACATTTGCAAGGATATTTAAGGAAAAATAATACCCCCAGCTGAGAGACCCTCGACTGAAGGATGAGAAATTCTCTCCTATGGCGTTGGGTTTCTCTTGCTAAGTTAGGGAATGCCCTAACCAGTAATCCTCAATATCTTAACATTCCTCCTACGAAACAACATTTTCATAAAATATTCTGTATCAGACAGTAGTGCAAACTGTACAAGACATGTGCAAGAACAATGCTACCAGCATCCGACCTTTCTAAGATAACAGATATATTAAGTATGTCCATTTCAACCGTACGAGACATCCCCACTTGACCTGTAGATTTCTTGTCTTGAGGTATTTAGTAAAGCTTTTCCAAGGATGATTGCGACTCAGGTTTAATGACCAGCACGTCCTCCAAATAGTCCTTAAACTTCTCTTTAGGAGTAACTAATTGAGTTTTTGGAAAGTTTATCAACCGCAAGTTAGAAATCCTAATTGCGTTTTCCAGTTGTTCAATTTTTACTTTCATAGATGTAGCATTCTTCACCGGAGCTTCAGCACAGCCTTCGATACTATCCACATGAACAGACAAATCCTTAAAGTCCCCTTTCAATTTAGAAATGTACTCCATGTTCTTGTCACTGTCCTGACGTATACCCTGAATTTGTACATTCATAATATTAACTTGAGGTAATAAAGTTTCAGCCAGTTGTTTCATAGCACACCAAATCGATTTGAGGGCTATCTGGCTTGGGGGTGCAAAGAAAACATCCAGAGTAGTCCCCCCAATAACACCTTCCAGCTCAGCCGTACCTCTCCTCTCCACACTGGACTCACCAAACTGCCTCGTGTCCACCAACGCCAAGAGGATGTTGTTCCAGCAGGACCTGAAAAAAGAGCTCCTCAGTTCCTGGGTCTGGCCCCTGTTCCCTGGGCGGCATACCAACAGGACTACCAGGCAGAGACCACTGCTCCAGAGAGGTCTTAGTATCCAGCTTTAATGAGCATCACACCTCTGGAGGGTTAAGATCCATCTCCGATAAAGACACCGAGCTTACCCACTCTGATGCCCCCTGCACCGGGAAAACTGCTCCTCCATCACCAGTCCACCCTGGCTGTACATACGAGTTAACTTTTCAGCAGTGATAGCTAGGCGCTATACTCATGCTAGCCGCCGCCACTGATTGTGCCCTATTTACATTCACTTGGGGTTAGGAAAGACTTGGAAGTGTTTAAGACCTTCAATGAGTAGGGCCAGCCCATCCATTGAGCAAGAATGTTGTTTGCACAGGGCCCTGCGTTTCAGGGGGCCCCAAGCAAAGAACATTCTGCCCATCAGCCCATGGAAAAATTTCAAAAAAAAAACCTGACTGCTGCTGCTGCCGCCGCCGCCGTGGCAGCAGCAGAATCAAGTATCCCGTGGGGCCCCCCCGCCTGCCCGGCAGAGCCCTCCCTGAATCACTACCCTCAGCGCCGGCTTTCAGAGCCGCGAAGGGAGAGTTTCCCTTTTGCGGCTCTGTTAAGCCTGCCGGCGCTGATGGGAAACTCTCCCTTCGCGGCTCTGAAAGGCGCCACCGAGGGGAGTGATTCAGGGAGGGCTCTGCCGGGCAGGCAGGGGGACCCCACAGGATACTTGATTCTGCTGCTGCAACAGCGCAGCAGCAGCCAGTTTGTGTTTTGTAATTTTCCCTGGGCTGATGGGGGGAGGGGGGTTAGGACTGGTAATGGGCTATGGGCTGATGGGGGGGTGGGGGTTAGGACTGGTAATGGGCTATGGGGGGGCTAAGACTGAAAATGGGGTGATGGGGGTTTAGGACTGGAAGTGGGTTGATGGTGTGCTTAGGACTGGAAATGGGCTATGGGGGGCTAAGACTGGAAATGGGCAGGGGAGTTGCTAGGACTGGAAATGGGCTGTGGAAGTGGGGCTTGAACTGATAATAGCGGATGGGGACGGGGGCTTTCAATGGAAATGGGCTGAGTGGAAGGGGGGCTTGAACTGCAAATAGCTAATAGGGCGGCTTGGAATGGAAGTGGGCTGTGAGGGGAGGGAGCTAGGACTGGAAATGGGCTGAGTGGCGGTGGGGAGCTAGGACAGGAAATGGGCTGATGGAGGGGCTAGGATAGGACTGGAAATGGGCAGTTGGGGGTGCTAAGATTGGAAATGGGCTGTGGTGGGGGTTTGGATTGAAATGGATTCATGGAGGGGCTAGATCTGGAAGTAGGCTCATGGGGGGTTTGGATTGGAAATGGACTGAGTGGAGGAGAGCTAGGATTTGACATGGGCTGATGGTGGGGCTAGGAAAGGACTATAAATGGGCTGATGGGGGGCTGGGATTGGAAATGAGCTGATGGAGGGACTTGGATAGGGCTGGAAATGGATGGGTTGAGCTAGGACTGAAAATGGGCTGATGGTGGGGCTAGGATAGTACTGGAAATGGGCTGATGCGGGGACTAGAGGGGAGCGGATGCTGGGTGGGGCTGGAACTAGAAGGGAGCTGATGTTGGGGGAGGATTAGAATGGGATGGGGCTGGGAGAGTGAAATGGAGAGGGGAAAAATATTTTGTGTGGGAGGGAAGACAAATCTACAATTGGCCGGGTATTGGGAGAGTAAGTGGGAATTGAGGATGGAGAAGTAAAATTTGGATGGATGAAAAAGGAATGAGGAAAGAGTAAAAGGAGAAAGATTAGTATCTTAAGGCAGATGTAGAGAGGAATGGAAAAAAACTAGAAGAGAGAAGAAAGAACAAATGGACAGCAGATGATGGAGAGTTAGCAGAAGACACAAAGAAACCAGAAGAAAGTGGCTGGAGCAATTGCAACTGAAAAAAAATGCACAAAACGTAGAAAAATATCTCTTTATTTTGAATTTATTAACTGGAATTTGTCAGCTCTGGGAAATGTGCATCATTAACGTCTGCGCTTTATTTAGTACAAGAGGAAATTAATTTATAGTTTTATTTCTACAGTGTTGTTGTACATTCCTAGTTTGGCTTTTGGGGTTCCCAGTTGAATTATTGTTTTCCTGTTTCTAAATTGTGATTCCTTGTTTGGTGGTGGTCTGTGTTCTGCATGTGTAACTGAGCTGAGGTATTCTGTTCCTTATCGTCCCTCCAGTCTAGTCCCGATCACTGGGATCTTATGCTCCTCCTCCCACAGCTTGGAGACTGAACACTTCACTCTTTTGAAGACGTCCATATATATATATATATATATAGTCCAGGGTCCGCCTCCTTGCTCCAGTTAGTTCAGTCTCTAAGCAGTTGGAGGACGGGTGAGCCTAATGGTCCAGGCTCACGAGAGGAATAGTGAAGGCAGTAGAGTAGGATAGGTAGTTTAGTTGAAAAAAATAAAAAGTAACTTAAAATAAAGGAGGTAAGGCCCCTTTAAGGCTCTGAGCAACGGAGCTGACAGCGAGGGAAACAGAACTTGAAGCGGCTTGCTACCCGGCGCGTCACCTGGTGAAGCAGGGCTGAGCGCCTGGGTTTGGAGCGGCTCTTCTTGAGGTGAGGCTTGTAGTCAGAGTTGCTTGGGGAGCCGCGGGGAGGTAGCGAGTGCATCGGCGAGATAGCGGGCAGGCGTCTTGGGGCTAGATAGGCCTCGTCCACGTGGCGGTCGCGCGGAAAACTGCGCGAAAGTAGGCTGCTGCGATCGGAATGGATATTTCTGTTACTTGCAGCTCATTTCAGCTGGTTTTGTGGGACAGAGCCTCGGGGGCGCTCCGGACCCCTTTCCTTGAGAATGAAAAAAGGAGATTTAAACCTAGAGAGTGGTTTGCTCTAAGCCAGCATGCCTTCTAGGTCTCAGTGTTACCTATGTGGGGCCAGAAGAGGATCAGTCTCGGAGGAGGGGGTGTGCAGGTCTTGTGCACAAGAGGCAGCAGCAGGGGAGGGGGCAGAGGACCAGTCAGTGGTCCAAAAGACAGAGTCTTCTGCCTCTCTGGAACCCCTCAGTCCGGCCGCACAGCCGCCGGAACCAGTGCCGGGGCCGTCTTCGGCTCCGGATGTCCCTGTGTCACAAACCCTTTTCCAGGGAGGATTGGCGGCTATATTTACACAGGATTTCATGATGCTACTCCAGCAGGCCCTGGGAGGGACTAGCGGAGGGGCGACGAGACCTAAGGCACAGGGAGAGCTGGGGTTGAAGCGCCCTGGGACCTCTATGGACATGGGAGCGGGTAGCGCCCCACTTAAAAAGCTAGGGTAGTTAGAGACAGGGCAGAGAGAGCAGAACAGACCTTGGTCTAGGAGGATCAATCAGAGAATTTTGAGGATTCAGAGATGCAGCAAGGTGAGATGGAAGAAGGTGAGATAGCAGGAGGACCAGGCGAGAGTGGTTAGAGTCTTTAGGTGAGAAGAATTGTCAGCACTTATCTCGGAGACACTGAAGGAGTTGAACATGCCGACAGCAGGGCAAGCGGAGGATTCCACCTTGGAAAATCCGCTTTTGCAGGCGGTTAGGAAGTCCCAAAAGGCTTTCCCAATGCATAGGGTGTTTAGGGAAATGATTCAGGAAGAATGGGACATGCCGGAGGCAGGGCTGAAGGGCTCCAGAGTGATGGCTCGCCTGTATCCGTTGCAAGAACAGGATAAGGATCTTTTTAAGTCTCCTAAAGTAGATGCAGCAGTTTCTGTGGTTACTAAGAAGATGACAATACCGGTGGAAGGAAGTGCTGCGCTTAAGGATGTCCAGGACAGAAAGTTGGACACGCTGTTGAAGCAGGTCTTCGAGGTTAATGCTCTTTCCCTGCAGGCTAATATTTGTGGAGCATGGGTGGCAAGGGCTTGACTTCGATGGTCCCAGAGAACTAGGGGACTGCAGGTGGACGAGGCGGTCGAGGAAGCGTCCCGGATGGAATCAGGGGTGGCTTATTTGGTGGATCTGCAATATGATCTTATCAGAGGTCTTTCTAAGAGTATGGCGTCGGTGGTGTCAGCGTGTAGATATCTGTGGCTGCGTAGTTGGGCAGCAGATGGGGCCCCTAAGGCAATGCTGAGTAAGCTCCCTTTTCGAGGTAAGCTCCTTTTTGGGGAGGATTTGGAGAAATTGGTGAAGAACCAAGGAGAGTCTAAGGGCGGCAGGTTGCCGGAGGACAAGCAGAAGCAGGGCTGGCCGCAACTGAGTTCTAAAAGTCAGCAGTGAGAGTTTCAGCGTTTTTGTCCGTCAAGGTTCGGTCTTCTACTTCTACTGTGGGAGTGAACAGGGCGGAGTTTGGGGATGGCATGGGAGGAGTTTGCACTTATATGCATAGATTATAAATATCTCTTAATCTACACAGGCACACGTGGAACGTAAGCGTGAGCATTTGTACCTGCTCTCAAGACAAGCAGGTGCCTACTGGCATTATAAACAGCACGAAGTAGATGCCTCCCTTGTAAAACTACCGCCTAAATGTCTGATTTTACACAGGGCTTCTAGGGAGGAGCAGGGACATATGGATAGTTCTGCTGAATATCATCCGATCGCCTTGGCACTATCTGGATGCCAAGAGGTTTGTGATTAACACACAGCTCTGTGTGGCTGCACACCTTTTCTGTGCTTGTATCTTCTTCATGGAATGCCCTACCTGTCAGAGCTTGAAATCTAAATATTTAGGATGAAACAATTATCCATGCTGCTGTTGTTAAGTGCCGTCGAGTCAGTATCGATGCATGGTGACCCTCTAGATGGTTGTCCTAAACTGTGTTCGGTCTTTAGTCAGGCGGCTCATTGTGGATAGAGTGGCACCTTAATTCTCGTGCTTATCACCTATCTGTATCTTATCATTCCTCCTTGAATTACCCTAGTCCCCTGTTGTTGCTGTATGATCTGTCTTGATTAGATTGTAAGCTCTGAGGAGCAGGGACTGTCTCTTACTTGTACATGTACACTGTTGCGTATGCCTCATTGTGCTATATGAATAGGGTTGCCAACTTTTTCACCGAGAAAAACCCGACACCTGTGGCTCGCCATGCTCCACCCATTCTCCGCCCCTAGTCCCACCCCTGCCCCGCCCCCAGCCCCACCCACAAAAATTACCGAGGATACGTGTAGGCTAACTTCCTTGGTCAGATAATAATTAAACTGGGAACCCCAAAATCAAACATGAAATGTACAACACTGGAGAAATAAAGCTATAAAGTAATTTCCTCTTGCACTAAACAAAAACGCAAAGATGTTAGCAATACACACTTCCCAGACCAGACATATTCCAGTTAATAAATTCAAAATAAAAAGTATTTTTCTACCTTCTGTTTGGGCATTTTATTTTTCAGTTGCAATTGCTCCAGTCACTTTCTTCTGGTTTCTTCGTGTCTTCTGCGAGCTATCCATTTGTCCTTTCTTCTCTTTTAGATGTTTTCCATTCTCTCTCTATTTCTGCTTTAACATACTGATTGTTTCCCTTTTGCTCTTTCCCCCAATTCTTTCCTTATTCCTTTATCATCCATTTAAATTTCACCCTTCCATTCTCAAGCCCCTCTTACTCTCCCAATACCCGGCCCATCATAGACTTTTCTTCCACACAAAATATCTTTTCCCCTTCCATTCTCATTCCCCATCCATTCTAGTCCTCCCCCAAAATCAGTTCCCTTATAGTTCTAGACCCACCCAGCATCCACTCCCTTCTAGTCCCATTCTCCCGTGCCCCACATCAGCCCATTTCCAGTCCTATTGTAGCCCCCATCAGCCCATTTCCAGTCCTATTCCAGCTCTTCATCAGCCCATTTCCAGTGCTAGCCCTCACATCACAGGCCATTTCCAGTCCTAGCCCCCCCCCCCCAATCACAGCCCATTTCCAGTCCAAGTCCCCCATCACAGCCTCTTTCTAGCCCTACCCCCCCCCCATCACAGCCTATTTCCAGTCCTAGGCCCCCCCACCATCACAGCCCATTTGCAGTCCTAGTCCCCCCGCACCATCACAGCCCATTTGCAGTCCTAGCCCCCCTAATCACAGCCTATTTCCAGTCCAAGTTCCCCCTCCCTCCACCATAGCCCATTTCCAGTCCAGGTCCCCCCTCCCATCACAGCAAAATTTCCAGTCCAAGTCCCCCCCCATAGCTCTTTTCCTTTCCAAGTTCCCCCCCCCCCCTCATAGCCCATTTCCAGTCCAGGTCGTCCCCCCCCACCCATCACAGCAATATTTCCATTCCAAGCCCCCCCCCCCTAGCCCATTTCCAGTTCAGGTCTCCCCCCCAGCCCATTTTTTGTCCTAGCCCCCCCCCCCCATCACAGCCCTTGCAGTCCTTGGCCTCTCCCCCCCCCCCCCCCGACCAGCACCGCGGCTGTCTGAGGGGCTTCAGAGGGAGCCGGAGAAGCCCGCACAAGGCCCCGGCTCCCTCTGTACAACTACCAGCGTGAAGATCCTTTTCCTTCACGCTGGCGGTTGTTTCTGTGAAGCCGCGAATGCTGGGAAAGGTTAAAGGGCATTGAAGCCTTCCGGTGTGCGGGCTGTTTTTTTTAAACTCCGCGGACTTCTTCGGATCGGAAGAAAAGCCGGTTTTTTGCTCTGGCTGCTTCCGATCTTGCGGCCAGAGCAAAAAAACGGCTTTTCAAGGGCCGGTTTTACCTCTGCGCCGGCAGCCGGCCTGGCCATGGAAAAACCGGCCAGGCCGGCTGAAAACCGGCCGGTTGGCAACCCTATATATAAATAACAAAAAGTAGTAGAACACATGAAAGTGTTCACTTTAATGCTTTACTGTTCTAACAAAAATATTCATTTTACACAGCAACATACAGTACATAGTAACATAGTATATGACGTCAGATAAAGACCAGTATGGTCATCTAGATTGCCCAGGAAGGTGGCTCTGTGCATGTCACCTCCCCCCTCCATTAAAAGATATTTAAGTTTGCTTTGATTTCATTCTCTTGCTATAGTATAAAGGGATCCACTATGTCTGTCCCATGCCATTTGGAATTCTGTCACTATATTTGACCCCACCGCCTCCAGCAGGGGGCATTCCATGCATCCACCACTCTTTCAGTAAAAATGTATTTCCTGATGTTGCTTTTAAGTTTACTGCCTTGCAGCTTCATCATATGCCCTCTAGTTTTACAGCTTCCCCTTCTTTGAAAAAGGTTTGTTTGTTCATTGTTTTTCACCCCAGTCCGCCCCCCTCGGAATTCACCCTCCAACAGCAACATGTCCTGAATAACACATAATATGCTTCTTAATTCTTCCCCCTCACCTCCCCCTGTCCCTCCTGGATAATCAGATATAATAGAACAGGAAGGAGCTATAATGCAGCATTATCCAGAAAATCTGGATCTCTTACAGCAGATCTCACTGTGCCAAATCATAACATGGCAAAAGAATTTTGCATCCTGGGCAGTAACAAGTCTCTCATTCTTAGTTACTCTCATGGGGCTGCAGGGAATAAAGAGCAGGGCTTTCTTTTCTGGAGCCCAAGAATAGGATTGAGCACTGTCAGGCTCATTTCTTCTTCTGTTTGCCCCATGCAGCATGTATGTATCAGAGGCTGGATGACATTGCCTGGCACTGTCTCCCCTGCTGCTCACTCCTGCCAGTCTCCCACCCTGAGCAGAAAATCCTGCAGCCATTCTCTTGCCCCTTCCCACAGCACCAGCTCCAGCCCTGGCTCCTTCCTCAGTGTGAAGCTCCACCCTCCCCTTTATGATGTCATCAATCGTTGCCCAGCAGCAAAAGGAGCTGTGTAGTTCAGTTTAGCAAGACATTGAGAGTCTTTTCTTCTTTCTTCCTTTAATTTGCAGATTAACCATAAATCTCCAGCCTCAAATCTGAGCTTCTACTCTTCTCCCCCTCCTTATGCTTCTGTAATACTCCCTGAGTTCTGCAAAAAGCAAACCTTCAGATCCTCTCCCGTAGTCAGAGAAAGAGCTCCCAATTCATTTGTTAATGCTGCAGTCCACAAAAGCAGAGAGGAAAATGCCTGCCGGAGCTACTACTCAGGTAGGAGACTGCCCCCAACATCCTGCCCTCTCTTTGCAAACACTGCTACAGCTTTCTAACCTGGGACACTGCAGAGTCAGGGCTAGAGCAGATCGAGGGCCAAGAAGAGGCATTTTAGGACCCTCCTGAGGGGAGCAACGAAGATCAGGAACCCTAGAAAAGGAGATTTTCTGTCTCAGATTCTAGAGGTTCCCAACGTCGGTCCTCAGGGAACTCCAGGCCAGTCAGGTTTTCAGAGTACCCACAATGAATACGCATGAGATAGATCTGCATGCACTGCTTCCATTGTATGCAGATCTATCTCATGCATATTCATTGTGGGTACTCTGAAAACTTGACTGGCCTGCGGTTCCGCACTGAGCAGCAAAATGAAAGGAAAGGCAAACCTATCCCGCTTGTGTGCAAATGCCCCCAAGCTGCAGTGTTTTCCCTCTGCAGTGGTTGCCGACCAAGTGCTGTTCCCTCTGAGCACCTCCGACATTGCCGCTCTCCCCTGCACCTTCTTGTAAGTCATCGCGGGTCCCAGGACTAAGTGGCAAACTCTCCCGCCAAAACCGGAGCAGCTCAGCTGTGACTATGTGCGGCTGAAAGTTCATAATCACAGCTGAAGTGCTACAGTTTTGTAAGGCGAGTTTGCCACTTTGTCTGGGACCCGTGGTGACATACAGGAAGACACAGGGGAGATCTGTAGGGGATAAGGACGGGGTTAAGGATTAATTTGGCTTACTTAATTTGGTACTCACCCACCAATCAAACCTGGGTAAATCTTGTGTTCTTGTTTGTAGTCTTTGCGCGGTATCCAAATCTCTCTCTCGTTCCTACCAGAACGGCATCCAACTTTGTTCATTTCAGAACGGTATCCTCATCCCCTATATGTATTTTTTTAATATATATAGATATAGGAGGTATACTCATCCCTGATATAAAGCCAAAATCAGGGGTATCCCAAGACAATTTAGAAAATTTTTAGGAGTCTCATCCAAACTTTTTCTCTCGTTCGTCTCAGAACGGTATCCAAATCTCTCTCTCTTCTCTCACAACAAAATTCTCATCCCCTGAACCGGCAGGAGGTATCCCCTCCCTATTTAATTAGTGAAGCAATAGGGGGTATCCTCATCCCTGATGTACAGCCAATATCAGAGGAATACGGGACAATTTAGAATAAAAGTTTTAGGAGTATTAAATACTTGGAGTATTAAACACTCAGTCCCTGTTCGGGTGCCAATTGTCCGCCAGGGTGCTCGGACAAATCTCCCCTGGGGTGGATACAATAATCAATCAGGCGACACTCTGCTTATTCCATAATAAAATAATTTATTTGGGCAAAAACAAAATGTAAGGAAGTTACAAGCAAAGCTATAAACAGTCTGCCTGATGCGGACAGCGTTCTCTGGCTCTGAATAATAGTGAAAGAGAAGGCTGTCCTGCCCACACTCGGCCGTTACCTCTGTTATATACTCCTCTGCAGCAAATAGTTCCAGAACATTCTGCATATATTTGCAGGCTCTGCCCTGGGACCCTCCCCATTATCAGGTTTCTGTCTTGAAGCCCTTCACTCAGTATCATATAACTAAATGCAGAGGCATAGCGTGGGGGGTGCAGGGGGGGCCGGCCGCACCGGGCGCAACATGGGGGGGCACGCTCGCACTCGCACTCGCAGCTCTCTGCAGTGCTGGCTGTGCGAATCCGATCCGAGCCGCCGGGTCGCCGCCCACTGTGGAGGGGGGGGGGGGTGCCAGGCGTGCGGTGCGGTGGGTGCGAAGAGAGAGCGAGGGACTATCTGGGGGAGGGACAGTGCAGCGCTGATCGCGGGAGAGAACCACACCAGACCAGCCCAGGCAGCAGCAAGAAGAAGCTGGCAGCGGCGGCAGGTGACACAGGCCAGAGAGGAGAGAGGGAAGGGAGCCAGTGGTGACAGACGCTGCAGGAGGAAAACCTAGGAGGACCTGGAGGAGAAAACCTAGCCTGCTGACTGCTGTGATCGTGTCCGGGACAGCCGGTGAAAAAAAAGGTAGGAGTCACGAGTGACAGGAGTCAGGACTGACTGGAGTAGTACTGAGCTCAGTGGGCTGGCTGTGTAGTGCTAGCTAGCAGAGCATCTCCAAAACTGAAGTTCCTTTGGGATGTTCCCGGTCTGCAGGTCAAGACTGGCATGTTGAACTGACCAGATGGATTGAAGTTTGGTTGGTTCAACAGTGACGAGACAGATTTCGATCCATATGTAGCTGCTCCAGCTCAACATAAGTTGATGTAAGCCAGTGGGTCTAGCAACCTTTAATTTATTTATTTTTTTTGCTGAAAGAGTAAGGCAATAGGCATGAAGGTGAATAAACATTATGTTAAGAGTAAAGAAATGGTTATACAATGAAGGGGTGCTAAAAGTTCAGCAAGGCAAGAAAGTGATTTTCTTTTTTTTCTTTTTTTAGAATTTTAACAGAATACTACACCTATATCATGCCATACAAAAAAGAATCTGGTGCACAAGGCAGGAAAAGGAGAAAGATAGAGACAGAGCAACAAGCTAAGTTAGCTGGAAGCCTTCACCGGTTTTTGGTGAGTACTGCTGAAATTACAGCAGGACCATCAGCAGCACCACAGGAGACTCATAATCCTGATCCTGTGTCGGTAGACATTCCTGTTCCTGCATTAGAAGCAGAGACAGTTTCATCTAAGGATGTTTATACTCAGCCAAATCTGCCAGAAAATATTGACCAAAAGGTTTATACTGATATTGGCTATTGGCCTGAAACCATGGATGAAACCTTGAAAACTGAACTTGTCAGGCGAGGGACAGAGGAACTGCAGAATAAGGATACATGGTTTCCAAGAGACAGTAATGGCAGGTCATTTTCCAAGGATTGGTTCTACATACATTTGGAGAATGGTGAGACTATGCTAAGGACATGGTTGGTGTTTTCTCCTGTAAACAATGCTGCATATTGCTTTCCTTGCATGCTTTTTCAGAAGGCTAAAGGGAAAAGTTCATTTGGAAAGTCAAGTGGATTTAATGCATGGAGAAAGTTAAGCCCTAGATTACTAGAGCATGAGCGCAGTTCATATCACTTGAGTGCATTTACAATATGGAACTGAGAAAGCTCTGCAGGTATGCAAAACCTATTGCATGCCTACAGAGAGAAGAGTTGGAAGACGCAAGAAGATGGATGGTGAGAACAGTTGCGATGCTGGCTTGACCTTAATACAGGAAACAAGCAGAGAACAACTGGAAGCAATTGATCAGCTTCAGGCAGAAATTAAAAAACGTACTACGCAGATGAATACGCTGCACCAGCGATTTGCTTTTTTGCAAATCCAAACATTGTTGGATACTGGAAAAGATGATTTTATTAAGAAACAAATTCAGCACACGTGTGCTCAGTACACAGAATTGAATGCTGCATCTATGCTCACCGAAATAACTCGACTTCGGCACCACATTATCTTGTATAAGGAGGCCAATCCTGATGAGCAGGTTGCAAACTGGTCAGCTTTAGATTTGCTTCGCTGGGTGTATAAGTGGAAGCTGCAAGAAAGTTTAACTAACTTTGTTGTCACATTAAGAATCTTTCTTACTATCACTGTTTCTACAGCGAGTTGTGAAAGACGTTTCTCAAAACTTAAACTAATTAAAACATATCAGAGATCTACAATGAGCCAAGAAAGACTGAGTAATCTAGCAATACTGTCCATTGAGAGAGACTTTAATGTAGATTTCAATTCCGTTGTTGAAAAATTTGCGCTAATTAAAAGCAGGCGAATTTAAATTAATCTGTATATTATATACAGATTGATATCTTGCACTTCTATTAAAGAATTACAATTAGAGGTACAGGATTGAGGAAGTTGGCTCCATCTAGCCCAGTCTTGGATCATCTCCAGGGTATGGTTCCATTTTGATGTTTAGTTTTTGTTCTGCTGAAAATGTGGAGAATGTGTAATGCATGTTCGCACTCAATAAAGTGTTTGAAAATAAACTTGTATTTAGATGCATTTTACTTTAATTACATCAGTATTTTCATAACAAACAATACATGTGCTTAGGGGGTAAGGGTTTCTTTAACTAATCTAGTGGAAGAGACTCGAGTGCTAAAATCCACGGGTTAGGGGGCGCAAATTACTTGCCTTGCCCCGGGTGCTGACAACTCACGCTACGCCACTGACTAAATGTGCTGTGCTTCTTATCAGGTAGGCCGTTCCCTGCTGGGCTGCTCGGTCTGGGCTGCTCGGTCCCCGCCCTGCATCTTCTTCTTTGTTTCACTGTAGTTTCGCTTGGGTGATTTTCGCTTCAAGCACAAGTTAGAATCTTCAAGGCTTAGTTCTGCAAACTTTTTCATCAACCTTATATTAGGCTGGCATCTGCTCCATTCTGTAAGTCCATTCTCTGCACACCCCTGTTCAGAGTCTGGTATCGTACATGTTTCAGCAGGGATCATACATGTTGTCAATCACAGCCCACATGCAGTTCTTCTGTGCCATTTATTTATTTATTTATAGACTCTTATATACCGCACTATTAAGCATCAGCGCGGTTCACAAAAAACAGTGAGATACACAATTCAACAATTTAGAAGTTAGTCAGCTCTTTGGGATAGGATCATAACTTCCAACATCATTATCAAAGTAAGCCAAATTAAGTAAGCCAAATTAGTCCTTAACCCCTACAGATCGGCGATGTTGGAAGTGCTCAGGGGAAGTAGCAGTTGTTCGGCAACCACTGCAGAGGGAAAATGCTGCAGCTTGGAGGCATCAGGATTAGGTTTGCCTTTCCTTTCATTTTGCTGTTCAGTGCAGAGAGACTTTCGATCGTACTGTATAACTGGTTTACAGTTGCTACAACACTGGTCCAGGACTGTGTTATATTAATGAATTATGTAAATCCAGAAAACTCCCTCACACCTGCTGAGCCCCAGCCCAGGGAGGTCTCCTGAAGTATATAACCATATTCCAGGACTGAGAGATCTCCTGAAATGTAACCCTGCTGCGGAACTGTGTGTTATGTGAATGTGATTTCTATACACCTAGAAAGCTCTCTCCCTGCCCTGCTAAACCCCAGTGCTGGGAGGTCTCCTGATAGAGCTGATAAAGAAAGCATTGTGTATATGTTTTTGGTTTGTATTACAGGTTCCAATTAAATTTGAGGATATAGCTGTCTCTTTCTCCCAGGCGGAATGGGAATATTTAAATGAAGAGCAAGAAGAGCTTTACAGGGAGGTGATGAAGGAGAACTATGAGATCCTGATCTCCCTAGGTAAGGACTAAGTTATCTGCATTTTGACCAGACACGGACATTGATTTAGTAAAAGTAATCTGAGGCATCTCCTCCATCCTGATCTGTCTCAGCCGCTCTCTATCTTAAGATGACAGTGTAATGGCCAGAATGAGGGACTATAAAACCAGCCTCTGTGTTCTTCAGAGTTTTTCCCTTTATAGATCAGAGACAGATCCTTCTCTTATTCTTGCAGCAAGGCTGGAAATCAGGGGCAGAGAAGCACAAATGTTCAATGCCTACCAACAGATTATCAAACTCAAAACAAAGAATACTATCCAAAATACAGCTCATCCAAAACTATTTACATAACACAATAGATGTTGGGCATCGGTTGCAAAACAGTACAGGAATATTGCTGCACTTCACAGTTTCACTGTAATTGACTCTCCACAGACAGTTCTAGCACATCAGTTGCCGCAACCACATTAAAACAGTGCAATAAGACTAAGGTCACTTATCTTTAATGTGACCAGGGAAGATCTCAGCTCCCTGAAATCATGCCTCAACACTGGCAGTGTTTCGCTGTTGCAGCTTGTGATAAGGAAGCTTATCATAGCTCAGGAAGGGGCTATAGAAAAGGTGAAGTGACTCTGAACAAGCAACCTGTCAGTTCTGGTAGAAATAAGAAAACAGAATTTTCCCATAAAAAACTACCAGTCCCAGAATGCACCAGGTTTCCAGCAGCCATTAGAGGAGCTGAAGTGGGGAAACGTGTGTTCAATCAGGAGGGCTATGAGGTAATCCCTAAGCACTCATCTCAAAGGGCAGGGCCTGATTCAGCACAGCTGCGCTGTATTAGGGAGGAGCACTCATCAAGGCAGAATAAGAATAGAGCTTATTCTACAGATGACCAGCTTCATGATCACCTTGGATATACAGAGAAGGATCATCAGTTTCATCTGAAGGATAAGCAGAAGCAGAAGCCAAACCGGACAGATAGAGAAGGAAAGAAACCCTCTGGAAGGAAGAGGAGAAAAGCCTTTGAGAGGTCTAGAAGAGTCCAAGGCAGTACGTATACTGGGAGGTATTCCAAGGGCTAGCATAGACCATTGGACTGGGGAAAGCCAGAAGAATGGTGCTGCAGAACAAGGAATCACCAGAGGCTACCTGTGAGGGAGACGGCTGCACGTGGAAGGGACTCTAAGACCTATGCCAGAAGGTATGTGAAGAGAGATCCAGTGTCCAGGGATCAGGACTGGAAGGCTGGACATAAGAACTGGACTACATACTGGCCAGGCTATATAGAGAGGAACTATAGCAACAATGGAAGCTCAGGTATGAACACTGATCTATGCCCTAGCTATAACCTTGAAAGACAGCAGGGAAATAAGTTTTCTCCTGGAAGTGCTCCATTGAAAGATTCATCTATTTATTTATTTATTTATTTTATTTATTTATTTACATCTCTTATATACCGCACTATTTGCGATCAGCGCGGTTTACATAGAACAAACAATATCCGACAATAAACAAGAGTCAGGTCATTACAATGAACAGGAGCAGTAACTTGGATAACAGGGGAAACTATGTGCCAATTCATGATAGTGACCCTATGCTTGTTGATGAAGGGGAAATAATAGCAGATCAAGATATTGTTTATATGGACTGCTCTCTATCCAAACTCCGTTGGTAACTTTCTGTGATATAAAGCACAGCAGCCATCACAAAGAAATATAAATTTGTTCTTTATTCCACTAAGAAAAGCTCCTGAAACAGGATTTGATTCACACAGTAGAAAGCCAGCCTGCTAAAGGGTTTCAGCTGGATAACTGATAGCAATTGAGCTGCACCTAATTGCTTGTGAGCTAGGAGAGAATTACTTCTGGATCTGTGTGGAAAGTAATCAGAAGTTAACCTTACAAGAACAGTTTATTTCTTTCTTTGTGGCTTTTCGTTTGTTAGAGATATGCTAAGAAAACATTAGCTAATTGCCTGACAAGTTTGAAGGTTGTTTTCCTGATTTTGATTTTTGACTTTGTTTTACCAAGTTAAACACTGCAAGCAAGTAACCTAATTTATGTGCTACCAAGCATATCTGTGCTGGGAGAAATAACCCCATAAATAAAGAAGTATCTTATTGGCTTTAACACTTGTGCACAACTAAATTATTGTCAGCAGCTGTGTCTGGTGTGAATGAACTACATTACCCACAATACCTTGCAAAAATCATATAAATATATGCATTGTCAAGACTGTGAAGATTCTCACCCAGGCAGCCGTCTGACAAGCTGCATCAGGAGGCTATTATCTAGACACTTTGTTTTCATGCTGCATTTAGTCCTAAATACGTGCCTCTTTTATTTATGCCGTGAACGTTGAGTATTTGTCTAGCTAATTCCGTTTTGTTTTGTTTTTATCATCCCCATTTTTGTCTAGATAATAGCCTCCTGATGCAGCTGAAACAGCAAAACACTGCCAGTGTTGAGGCATGATTTCAGGGAACTGAGATCTTCACTGGTCACATTAAATATAGGTGACCTTAGTGTTACTGCACTGTTTTAATGTGGTTGTTGCGGCAACTGATGCGCTAGAACTGTCTGTGGACAGTCAATTACAGTGAGGCTGTGAAGTGCAGTAATATTCGCCTTCAGTATTTCTCTGTCTCCAGCAGATGTGGATGCCTGCTTCGGCTCCTGATAGCTACCAGAAGGGCTCCCTGTGAGCAGCTTTTGGATTTTGGCTTAGGACTCTCCTCGGGGGATTCTTGCCCAACAGATACAAGAGGTGTACTCTGAGCTTGTTGCACTTATTCAGGTTTAGCTCCTGGCCACAAAGGTCAGTTGAGCTACCTCTCTAACCGAAAGGGGGGAGGGAGCCTGGTCAGGGAGACCAGTGGAGCCTGTGCGGGAGCCATCAGTACTTCTCTAAGGCACAGCTTAATTTTTATTGTTGCACTCTTTGCTGGTTTGTTATTTTGCTCTTGCTATTTCAAGTCACGGACACCTAGTACTGATGGGCTGTCAGTCATCGGAAGGTACAGTGAGTGATTTGCACACTCCACCTCCCCTGGGCCTCCCGCTCTACTTGCAGTTGGCGTTGTTTCTTTTCACGTCGGAGGGACAGGAGTAGTTTTGACCGACCGCTTCAGCCGACCTCATGGCAGCCTCCTCTGCAGCACTTCCCACAGTTGCTGCTTTGCCTTGACTGCCTGTTCTGCGCAGGCGGCTATTTTGGAGGAGCCACATGGTGCATTGGAGCACCTCTCCTGTTCGCGGTGGCCATTTTGGGAGCCACGTGGTACTTCTCCCGGGATACGAATTCTGCCTTCTCAGCAGCGGGGTACTGCAACGGATACTTGTAAATGAGGCAGAAGTAGTTATCGTCACACGCCTTCAGGATGCTGTCAGCCTTGCTGCGCTGTGTGGCATGCGGGCGCAAATGCAGGTACCTGGTGGACCAGCTTTGCACCACATACTTTGAAGACCTGGGACAGTCATATTAGACGGGACAGCACTCCCCCGCTCCAGGTGGTGAGACCCAGTGCCCTATCAGCAGTGCAGGATAAAGAGTCTGCTTCTTCTTACCCTCAAGGAGATGGTACTCCTCCTCCTCTCCTATTACCTCAGACTCAGCAGCCATCTCAGCAGCCAGCACAGACAGTGCGGAAGCAGCTCCCTGAGCAGCAGGCTGCCACCTTTATGAGACTCTTCAGGCAGGCCTGGGAGATTTGGAGGGCCCACAGTTCTGGTCTCGGCATCTTTTCCTCCAAGAAAGCATGCCCGTGATGTCCCCTTGTCAAAAGGACTGCATTAAAAGATGATGATCTGGACTTCTAGCAACTCTCAGCCCTAGAGGAGGGCGAGCAAGTGTCCTCCGCTGACTCGGGGGAGGGTGCTTTGGACCGGGAAGACAGGGAATGGTCACAGCAGGAAGACACAGAAAAGCTGGAGCAGTCTCGGGATGTCCAGCTTTTCTGTAAGGAAGAGCTTTCCTCGCTTATCTCCCAGGTAGTGGAGGCCTTACAACTCTCACCATGCCCCACAACACAGTCACAGGCGATGGACGGGCCTCAGATGGACCCTATCCTAGTGGGCATTCGCAAACCCTCCAAGTCCTTTCTGTTCCCATCACAGCATCAACAAATGTTTTCCCTTGAGCAGAGCCCTCATTACGCACCGCTAAGCGACTGGGGTGCCACTACAGCTGGCTTCGGTATCCCAAGCTGGATGCCATTATCGCGGCCGTGGTGAAGCATACGGCCATCCCAGTTTAGGGAGGAGCGGCTCTCTGTCATCAACAGGACCGCAAGGTCGATGGGCTGCTGAAGAGGCCTTTTCCTCCTCCTCCTTGGTTCTTCAAGCTTCTTCTTGCAGAGGGTTGGTGGCTCGTACACTTCTACGCTGGGTTCATCTTCTTCCAGATGACCAAGCAGCTGCCCGACTCGGTCACAGCCTTTGTAGCGGATGCCTTCTATGATTTGCTTCACTTAGGTGCACGTACACTGGTGGCAGTGAGAGTTGCAGAGCGCTGGCTCTGGCTGCGCCATTGGTCGGCAGCCTCGACATCATGCCCTCAGCAGCGAATGAAAAAGTGCCCGTCTTTTTCAGTTGCCGTCGAGAGTACGGCTCGAGCAGTCTGGGTGCGCTGGTACAGCCTTGGCCGAGCAACCAACTTCTTTATCTTTTCCCGCCTGAGTGATGATAGGGTGAACAATTCACTGGATCAAGTGACATCTGGGCTCAGTGATACTAGTAGCCCCTGACTGGCCTCGCCGACCATGGTATGCCAACCTCATGGTGGCACTTCCTCTCCCATTCAGAATGTGCTGGGTGTTGCTGCACCAAGGCCCCGTGCTGATGGACAATCTGGCTCCTTCCTCGCTTTCGGCTTGGCTCTTGAGAGGCATGCTTAGAGCGAAAGGGCTATTCAGAGAGGGTCGTGTCTTCCCTTCTGAAAGCCCAGCGTCCATCTATCTCGCTTGCGTATGCCCGGGTGTGGCTCATTTTTAAGTCTTGGTGCGCTCAGCATCGGATCTCCCCATGGTGTTATGCCATTCTGACATCCTTGCCTTCTTGCAGGACAGCTTCAATAGGGGCTCAACTCCTTGCACATACAGATAGTGGCTCTCACTTGATTCTGGGGACCCATGGCGGGACATTCCATAGCTTTCCATGCGGACGTCAACCGATTTCTCAACAGGGTATGTTTCCTACGACCTCCGCTGCAGGCGGTGGTCCCCCTTGGGACCTTGCCCTAGTACTTCGGAGCCTTATGCGTCCTCCTTTTGAGCCCCTGAAGGACATGGCTCTCTGGGATCTCTCCTTCAAAATGGCCTTCTTTGTATTGGTTACGTTGGCCCGGCGGATCTCTGAGCTTCAGGCCTCTCATGTCACAGTCTTTATCTCAGCATGTCCAAGGAGGCTGTCTCATTATGGATGGTGCCTTCTGTTCTTCCTAAAGTCATTTCACCCTTTCATCTCAATCAAGCCATTTCCTTGCTGGCCTTTCCCAGGGATGTGTGTGTCGGCATGGAAGCAGGCCTGCGGGCCATGGATGTCCGCCGAGTTCTCTGCCGTTATCTCCAGCCACTGAGTCAGTCCATAGAACCGACTAGTTCTTTGTCCTCTTTGCAAGACCCCATCAGGGTATGGCGACTTCCAAAGCCACCATTGCTCGCTGGATTAAACGGGCCATTGAATCGGCCTATATCTTGCACAGGTGGCCTATACCAATGGGTCTCCGGGTTCACTCCACGCGGGCTCAAGCCACCTCCTGGGCGGAGCCGTCTTACATGGCCCCTCTAGACATTTGTCAGGCAGCGACATGGTCTTCCTTATCGACATTTGCCCATCATCACAGCCTTGATCTGCAAGCCCACGATTCGGCGCACTTTGGAGCTTGCGGTGGCTGTTTCTTCCATTACAGTGGTAGACTAGTTTGGGTACTGCCCACTTGTGTGGACTGGTCTAGCAGGATGATTTGGAGGGTGAAATTTCACTTACGGTTAATTTCCTTTCCTGGAATCCTGCTAGATCACTCCACGTCCCACCCTTGGCTGTTAGAACCTGCTTACAAACAACAGCATGGCTCTCTGAGCCTAATTATAGTGGTTCCTGTCTCTGGCACCAGTCACTGCATTAGCGCTCTCCCTTTTGCACAGCGCTTGTCAGTACGGCTCATCTGTTGAATCGTGCACATAGTTCGGGTTGCATCCTTCACTGTGTACATGAATTTTGGTTTCATCTCTTCTTGGTGCATGAGTTTCAGTTGCCTTGGTTCTCCTTTGTCAAGAGAATACTGAAGGTGACCCCTAGGGGTAGTCCTATTTGTCCCAGGGGGAATTCCCAGAAACATTTGGTACTTCTCTGTCTCCAAAATCTGCTGGCAGGGGGACATAACCCACTTGTGTGGATTGGTCTAGCAGGATTCCAGGAAAACGTAGTTATTCACCTGTAACAGATGTTCTCCAGGGACAGCAGAAATCAGTCCTCACGTATTGGTGACGTCAGCACCGACGGAGCCCGCGCGGAGCAATTCCACAGCTTTCAAAGACAGCCTTTGGGATTGTTGCCACGCATGCGTGGTCCTCTTCCCGCCCAAGGTTGCCCTCCTGCTCAGTCAGGTCCCTTAGCTTGAGCCCTATCAAGCAGATGGCAAAGGAAGGACAAAAATCCAGCAACTCATCAGGGGAGGTGGAAGGGTAGTGAGGACTGATTCCTGATGTCACGGGAGAACACCTGTTACAGGTGAGTAACTACACTTTCTCCAGGAATAAGCAGGAAGTCAGTCCTCACTTATGTGATTCCCCATCTACAGGTTACCGAACCTGTAACCAAAAAACGCTTCCGCGAAGTGATAGGCAGAAGCCGATGCCGAAGGATCCAGAGTCCTCAGGTCCCCAGAGCAAAACCCTTGGTAGCCGTCGAGAAGGGTCGGAGGGCAGGAGTTGCTTATACCATAAACAGATTATGGAGTACAGCCTGGTCGAAGGCGCTGTCCCGGCTGGACTCCTTCTCCAGAAAGTAATGGTAAGCGAAGGTATTTGCCGACGCCCAGGTTGCAGCCCAGCAGATGTCTGCCGAGGCACTGAGTACAGCGAAGACACTGAGGCCACCTTGGCTCGGACGCCATGGGCGGTGACCCTCTGATCCAGCAGGGAGCCCTCCTTCATGTGAGCGAAGGCAATGCAGTCCGCCACCCAGATGGAGAGCATGTATTTTGTGACTACCTGTCCAAAGCGATTGGGATCGTAGGACACGAAGAGCTGGCCAGACTTGCGATGAGTCTGGTTGCGCTGCAGATAGAAGGCAAGAGCCCTCTTGCAGTCGAGTGTATGCAAGATCGCCGATGCCAGGTCAGCATTGGGTCTTGGGAAGAAAGTCGGGAAGAAGACTACCTCCTGATTGATATGGAAATTCGATACCACCTTCGATAGGAACTTGGGTTGGGTACATAGGATCACCCTGTTCCTATAGAACCTGGTGTAAGGGGCATCAGTCATGAGGGCCTGAAGCTCACTCACTCGCCAGGCCGAGGTCAAAGCCTCTAGGAAGATCATCTGCCAGGATAGATGCCGAAGTGAGCACGTCGCCATCGGCTTGAAAGGCGGACATATAAGCTGTATAAGCACTATGTTCAAGTCCCACTCCGCTGGGGGAGACCAGATGGGAGGTCGAGAAAGCAAGAGACCCCGCATAAAGCGGGAGACGAGGAGCTGCTTGGAGAGAGGTTAACCCTCGACAGGGAGGTGATTTGCCGAGATGGCACTCAGGCACACCCTGACCGAGTTCGACTTCAGCCCTTCCTTCTAGAGGTGAAGGAGATACTGGAGGACCCATTGGGAGGACAAGAAAATGGGTCAATCGAGAAGCACTGCCACTTGAAGGCATACGCCCATCTAGTCGAGTTCTTCATCGACGCGAGGAGGACCTCTTCGACATCCTCCGAAAGATCCAATGGGGCTAAGGATACCCATTCAGCTGCCAGGCTGTGAGGGATAATGAGGCCAGGTTCGGGTGGAGCACCCGACCCTCCTCTTGTGTTAGCAGACCCAGGGCACAGCCCTGGGGAACTGGGGCCTCGGACGAGAGAAGCAGCAGGAGCGGGAACCACTGCTGCTGGGGCCATGAAGTAGCGATGAGGATCACTGATGCCTGATCCCGCTGAACCTTGTGGAGTGTCCTCGTGATGAGAGGAGTGGGAGGGAACAGGTAAAGAAGACCAGAGGTCCAACTCAAGAGGAACGTATCTGGGACCTCCCTGCTCGGGTGCAGAATCAGACCGCAGAAGCGGGGAAGCTGCGCATTCATTGGGCTGGCGAACAGAAGGCAAAGGAACAAAGGAGGACTGCCTCTCAGCAGAGGAGGCGGGAGCCTGTGTCTCCCTCCTTGTTGATGTAAAACATCGCTACTCAGTTGTCGGTCTGCATGGATACCGACTTCCCTTTCAGATGGTCCTCGAAGGCTTTCAGGGCCCAGCAGACCACCCGAAGCTTGAGCAAATTTATTTGCTGTTGTGACTCTTCGGGTGACCAGTGTCCCTGAGTGCACAGCGCACCGCAGTGGGCTCCCCACCCCATCAGAGAAGCATCCATCGTCAGGATGAGCTTTTGCTATGGAGTTTGGAAGGGCTGGCCCCAGAGGAGGTTGCGGGGGTCCTGCCACCAGTCCAGAGACCTGTGAAGGTTGTGGGAGACCCGAATGGGGTCTGTGAGGTGACCAGAGGCTGGGCTCCACTGAGCACTGAGGCACCACTGGGTCGTCCACATGTGTATACAGGCATGGGGGTGACATGGACGGTAGAGACCATGTGTTCCAAAAGGCGTAGTATAGTATGTGCCGTGACCCGAGTGCTGCTCTGCATCTGAGCCGCGAGAGCTCGGAGGTGGGCCGCCCGGTCTACCGGCAGGAAGGCGGTCGCTCGCTGGGTGTCGAGGTGCACACCAATGAACTCCAAGGCCTGTACCAGTTTGAGGTGGGACTTGGGGTAGTTAACCATGAACCACAGGCCTTTGTGGAGGCGAATTGTGTGGGATGCCGCTGATCGAGCTTCTCCAGCTGAGGACCCTTTGACGAACCAGTCGTCAAGATAAGGGAAGACTGGGACCCCTTGCCGCTTGAGGGAGGCGGCGGCCGCGGAGAGGCTCTTCTTGAAGACCTGCGGGGTGGACGGGAGTCCGAAGGGGTGCAGCCTGTATTGGTAATGTTCCCCTTGCACCCTGAAGCACAGATATTGTCTGTGCTGGGGGTGAATGAAGATGTGGGCGTAAGCGTCCCTGAGATCCAAGGAGCATAGCCAATGGCCCTGCCGGAGGAAGGCCATCAGGATGCCAAGCGATAGCATTTTGAACTTCTCCCACACCAAGAACTTGTTTAACTTTCTGAAGTTGAGGATAGGCCGTAGGCCTTCCGTCTTTTTTGGGACGAGGAAGTACTGGGAATAAAAGCGCCGACCCCGAAGGTGCCTTGGTACCCTCTTGACCGCCCGCTGGGTGAGGAGATTGTCCAGCTCCTGCTGCAGATATATCTGGTGCGCAGGGAGTTGAGAAGGCTCCACTGGGGAGAAGGGAGTGGGAAGCCTGTCCAGGTGGAGATGGCACCCGTCTCGGACCACCCGGAGGACCCAGGTGTCAGACGTGATGGATGCCCACTGAGGACGAAGAGGGACAGGTGTACCACCACCGGCTGTGAAGCTGCTGGGGGGCGAAAGGGTACGCTGCTGGCATCAAAAACCCTGAGTGGGTTGAGGTGGCTCCGAGGTTTGTGCTTTGGGCCCTTTCAGCTTACGGTGGCTGTGGGAAGCCTTCCCCTGCGACGCTGTGGCTGGAGTGGGGGTGGGAGTGGGTGGGTAACCCCGGTAGGGTAGGCCTTTCTTCGGGAAGAACAGCTTCTTAGCCTGTGCTTTCTTCTGAGGAACGGAATAGGTCTTGTGCGAGAGACAGGTCCCGGTTACGGACTCTGTCTCTATCTCGGTGGCCTTGTCCTCCATGGGTTTACCAAAAAGTTGCTCGCTGAGGCAGAGGACATCTAGGAGCTTCTCCTGGACTCACTGCTCCAAATCCGAAGATTGGAGCCATGCCTGATGCCGAGCCCTGATGCTGTCAGCCGCCACATGGGCCGAGGATTCAAATTCATCGTATGCGGTGCGGGAGATGTACTTGGAGTACTCCGTGGCTGAACTCAGGAGGGTCTGGAACCTCAGGAAGTGTTCACCCTCGAGGCCTGCTGAGAACACCCCGAGCTCCTTGGCGAGGTCGCATAAGAACATGCCCATATACAATTGGTAAGCTTTAATACGGCATGCAAGCAGGGACCCTTGGTAAGCCTTGCATCCCAGGGCATCAAGGGCTCTCGATTCCCTGCCCGGCGGGACCGAGGAATGAGACTTCGAGCTCTTTTGCTTCTGCATCGTTGACTCCAGTCCATTGAGCTGTGGCGAAGCTGGGTCTTCCTGAACCCGAGGCCGCATTGGACACTGTACATTGCATCGAGGCTCTTGCTCTCAGTGGGAACCGAGACAGGTGTTTCCCACATGCGAAGAAAACGCCTGGACAGAATGGGAGGAACTGTTACAGTGAGAGACTCCCAAGGCGGGGACTCTTACTGCAGAATATCGAGCTCTTCAGCTCGAGAGTTCCTCTTCGGCCTGGGTAGCCAGGTTAAGGGCCTGCGCCCATATCCCTCACAAACACCAAGAAGGAGGTGTCTTTGGGTGGTGAACGCTGCTGAAGGACGGGCAGGGATGGGTCTGAAGGGAGGTCCCGGTGGGCGCAGGTCTACTGGAAAGTATCCCCATCTGACTCCCAACCCAAGAGATCCGAGGAGGAATCTGATCTGGGTTGGTTGCCCCATCCAGAGGCCGAGGCCTGTTTTGAGCCAGAGGCCCTGGAGGATCTTGCCCCTGAGGATCGGGAAGGCGAGTGAGACTGACGACGAGGACCCTCACGAGATTCGCAGCTCTCAGGGGTTTCCAGGGTGGCTTGTGACATCCCTCTCGAGGGATTCTCGGTCTCTCGGCACAAACCAGCTGAGCTGGGTGTGAGCACCTGCTAACCGGCTAAGAACGCAGAAACGTTGCATTCCAGTGCCAGCATACTGGGTTACCACATGGGCGCAAGGCCCTGCAACACCGACACTGGGATCACTGGGTCGGACGTGAAGGAGGAGAGGGGGTCCTGGCCAGGACAGCCCTCAGGAGACTGGGCGTCACCGCCGGAGGCCTCTGTATCTGTACGAGGTACCTTTCGAGGCTGCTCCTTGTCTGACTCTCGGGAATGCCACGGGGGGCTGAGCGACCGAGCGTAGGAGCGCTCATGCTTGTCTGGGGCCCCTGACATCGACTTCGAGGTCTTCTTCTTACACCGCTCCCCTTCAGGAGATCCCTGGTTGGAGTGTCACCTGGAGCGCAGGACCAAGGAAGGGCATCCCATCAGCAGAGAGACGACTGGGGGCACCACCGAGGATTCCGTGGCTGCCTTACGGAAAATGTCATTGGATTTGTGCTTAAGATTCAGCAGGGCCTTGGAGGACATTTATAAACAGAGCGAGCAGAGCTCCGAATCATGGTTGGCCCCGTGACACCGCAGACAGCAGTCAAGTGTGTCCGTAAGCGACATGTTCTTGGAGCACCTGTCACATTTTTTAAAACCGCTGGCCATCGGGGCAAAAAGGGCCCTGTGAGGCCGAAGACCCACGCGGCCAGTGGTTGGGAGAAAAAAGGGCGCGAAGCCCACAAAAGGGAAAAATGCTACAAAAAAGACGCCCCCTTGCGCAAAGAAAGAAAGAGCAGGGGAAGGAAGGTAGAGGATCGCTGAAACCGGAAAAATAGCAGGCCAGAGGCCGAAAAAAGAGACACTTTTTCCGAGGGTCGAAGACGTGCGTCCGAAGCATAATCCGAGACCGCTGAAAAGTGTGGTTCTGTGTTCATCAAATTCACCTCAGCTTATGATGCTTTCTGACACCGTGAGCTGCTCCTAAAACAGAAGAATTCCTATGATAAGAGTAATATAGGAAATCATTACCAATTGCTCCTTCTATGTGTTAGAGGGCAGAGCACCAGATCAGGACCCTTAAAACAGTTGCTCCCAAGGATCAGTCTCGGTTCCTGTACTTTTCAATCTTTATACTGCTGATCGTCCATAAATCTTGGAAATTAAGGTTCTGTAAGCTGGTGACTTGGCTTCCTCCATGCTAGCAGCTCGTTGGAGGATTTACAACAGTCTATAGAAATAAACATTAATTCTAGTCCCCTGGTCTATGATGCCATGAAAAAGGTCAAAGAATATGAATATGAATCTTTCCATGAAATTAGTTGAAGATGAAGCAGGTCATTTCTCTCTGCCTCCCTCCTCATGCACGATTGTCCCTCCTCTTTCCCCATCCCAAAATGTATGAAAGTAAGGGGAAAAAAACAGGAAGAATAGAAAATACCATTATTCCATATCATCTTGCTAGACCAGTCCAGATAAGTTGGTTGTGTCCCCCTAAAAGCAGATTAATGGAGACAAAGAACCAATGAAAAACCCAGGTTTCAATTACATCATTCTTATTCCTCAATTCGCCTCAGCCACCAGAGGACCCTTCAGTATTTTTTTGTCTCCAGCAGATGATGGATGGATTTTCTTCTCTCTCTAAAAAATCTGAAGAGTGAGAGGATAAGAGATTGATTAAACGCTCATGAACAACCACCTTGAGTACAGAAAGGTGACTCTCTCACTCGAGCACGATGTGGGAGGCTCCATTAAACTGCAACCTTTTTGGTAGCCATAGGAGGAGCGAAAATTGGTTCATCTTCATGCCCTTATCATGATAAGGGCCTGTTGAGCAGCCACAAATTGGAAGGATTTGGAAGGATCTGGAAGACTACAGCAGCCTTACACAACCTCAGTGCTCCCTCCCTCCTCTTCTGTGCTCCTTGCTGTCTCCCGAAGATTGCAGAAGGCTATCAAAGCGGTCTGCCTGTCAGCCACCTTCCACACAGTGCTGTAAAAATCAAACCTGCAAGTAAAGCAGTTTCAGGGGACTAGAGCTGAGCCAGAACGGATCCTACACCTGGGCCTCTCACGGGCTGACTACCAAGGCTTGACTTTGTCATTGTCCTTTTTAGGGGCTCTCGGTTCCATCTCTGAGGGATGCAGTCTGGAGTGGACTGCTAGCAACCACTGGCACTGTGTGGGGGGTATCCTGCTGTTTTCTGCACACGTTAGTAACATTGTTGCCTATTGTGCACCTGGTGGTTGTGCGGTCCTAACGCATGTTCCACTCAAGTGGCTCCAATTTACCCTCCTTCACAAGTGCCTTTAACACGTGTTACGTAAAAGCACAGTTAATGTGCACTTGCGGGCCAATATAGTTTTAGCTCGTGCTCTTGTGATACCCTACATATAGTGCCACTCCTCCTCCCCTTCTTCCTACCCTGTCCTTTCTTCATAAAGTATAGCTTGGTATAGTTATATCCCAGTCATGGTTTTCTGTGAGCCATGTTTCTGTAACTCCCACTAAATCCAAGTCAGCCTCTCCCATTAAAGCTTCAACATCTGGGATCTTATTTCCCATGCTATGGGCATTTATACACAACGCTTTCCCTATGTTGCCTCTTTGACCCATTTCTATAAAGGTATTTAATGTTTCACTTACCTGGGGGCTTTCTTCACCCATCCCAATGAATCTAGTTTAAAGCCCTCTTCAGTAGATTAGCCAGTCTGCTACTGAAGACAAGTCGAACTTTCTTGGACAGATGAACGCCATCTCTGCTCTGCAACCCTTGGAACAGCAGCCCATGGTCCAGGAAACCAAAATGCTCTCGATGACACCATCCACGCAGCCATGCATTCACCTCCAGGGTGCAAGCTTCTCTGCCTTGGCCTTTACCCTCAACAGGGAGGACTGAAGAGAACACCACCTGCGCCCCTGTTTGCTTCACCCTCTGTCCCAGAGCCATGAAGTCACTTTTGATATGCTCAGAGGTATATCTGGCAGTATCATTTATGCCGACATGGATTAGCAACATTGGGTAATAGTCAGTGGGCTTGATGAGTCTCGGCAAACTCTCCGTAACATCTCGGTTTTGGCACCTGGCAGGAAGCATACCTCTGTATATCAACTCTGGTCGGCAGATGGATGCCTCAGTACCCTTCAGAAGAGAGTCACCAACCACCACTACCCTTGGCTTCCTTGTGGTCACTGATTCTGCAATTTTAGGGCACTTGAACTCTGGTTCTTCCCTTTCCAGGGATGCATTCACCTCCTCCACTTCCAGAGTTGCTTAATGGTTCTTCAATTCAAGGGATGTAGAAGTTGGATTAGTGATTCTGCAGACCCTGGTGACTTGTGTCCAAACTTCGTCATTCTGTAGGCTCCCATCTTCTTCTCTGCTGGAGAGCTTGGATGTTGCAAGAAACATCTCATCAATGTACTTCTCACTGTCTTGAATGATCCTTAGCCTCGCCACCTCCTCTCTGAGTTCCTCTACTTGTTTCTTGAGAGCTTCAGCATGCAGGCATCCTGCACATGGAACCGGTCCTGCATCTGGCATTGAGACCTCTGTCTGGACAGAGGCAGAAGCTGTAACGGGGGCAACAGCTTTAAAGATACAATTTTTCCCAGCCATTGTTCAGTTCGTGGAGCTTAAGTATCTGTTAAAGCAAAAGAGAGAGATCTACCAGCCAGTTTCCAAGCTGTCCTTTCAGAGAAAAAGCAGTTAAATCTCTTTAAGTGTTTTCAAAATGTGCTGTTCCAAGTCCCTGTGTGTAGTTAATTAGGGAGTGCCCTATAAAGCAAGATTGCTCACTACGGGTAGATGGGAGTTCAGGGGGGGGGGAGGGTGGTACGGAGGGAACTAACACCTGATGAGGTGTCAGTAGCTTCAAAGAGCTGAATAAAGATACTAAAGCAGATTTTTAAACCTACCCCACTAGATAAAATATTTCTCCTTTTAAACGAAAGCACCAAAAAGAATGTAACTTTGTTTTAAAAATGTACCAAAACCCTTTTAAGAGCTCCCAGACAGAAAGCTAGTAATTTAAAAAGCCACAAACTCTTACGTTTGCTTGAAATGTATAGCCCCTGTTAGCAATGCCTGGTTCAGTAGTATATTTTAATCACCAAGGCAGCATGAGGAGTGCCGGCATGGCCCTAGAGATGACTCTAGTTTTGCCTGGACGGAAAAGAATCTCCTAGCACTGTCGGCTCAGCACTGCTGGGATTGACAGGGTGGAGACGGACTTCCTCAGTCATCACACCCTTGATCCCGGAGAGTGGGAGTTAAGTCAGGAGGTGTTTCCGATGATTTTCCATTGTTTGGGTCACCCCAAAATGAATTAGATGGCAATCTGGTCAAATGCAAGGATACCATTTCTTCTGTTGCCACATGGAAGCGATGTGAGAGGGCATCGGTGCCCTGGTTCAGTCTTAGCAATATCTCTATATATTTTCTTCATGGCCGCTTTTGGGGCATGTGTTTCAGTGCATAGAGAACCATCTGGGCTAGATTGTTCTGGTGGCACTGGATTGGCTGAGGAGACCATAGTTCAGAAGCCTGATGTGACTCTCGCAGGAACCTCCGCTTCATCTGTCCCCATTTCGGGACCTGTTGTGTCAGGGGCCAATTGTCCTGGACAACCCAGTTCCCATCTCGCTTACGGCTCGGCTCTTGAAAGGAGTCGGATGGCACATAAGGGTTTCTCTCCTGCAGTGGTTTTCACTCTGCTGACAGCCCGGAGGAATTCTGCCTGCCTGGCATAGATACAGGTCTGGTGCTTCTTTGAGTGTTGGTGTGGCACATGCAAGCTTGTTCCAGAGGTAGCCAAGGTGCCGGCTTAGTTGGCTTTCTGCAGAATGGTCTGGAAAAGGGCTTTTCCCTTAGCTTCCTGAAAGTCCAGGTAGCAGCTTTGCCCTGTTTCCCAAATCTGGTGGCTGGAAAGTCTTTCACCTTACACCCGGATGTTTTTTGTTTCCTTCAAGGGATTTGGTGTTTGTCAGTTGTCCCTTCCTAGGATCTCTGTCTGTTGCACAGTGCCCTGATGTTGGAGCCCTTTGAGACTTTGAAGTGTGCTATTCTGAAGGATTTGACTCTCAAGACTATTTTTCTTGGTTGTGATTTGTTTGGCAAGGCGGATTTCCAAGCTGTAGGCTCTGTCTTTCTGGGATGCATATCTGTCTTTTTCAGAGGAGACTATCCATTCTGCCTGTGCCTTCCTTTTTACTCAAGGTGATATCTCCTTTTCAGTGGCACTGGATCAAAGAATCCATTGCCTTGGTGTATCTATTACAGAACCAGCTGATTCTGAAGGGTTACACGCACATTCTACTTGAGCACAGGCATCCCCGGGGAAGAAGCAGTGCTCATTAGACTCTTCAGATGTTTGTTGGGCAGCAAAATGGGCATCACTTTCCACTTCTGTCAAGCATTACCACTTGGATGTCCATGCTCTGGCAGACACGGCCTTTGGCTAAAAGGTTATGTGAGTTGTTTCTTCTTTGCACCCAGTGATATAGTAGCTTTGGTACGTCCCACTTGTCTGGACTGGTCTAGCAGGATGATATGGAAGGTGGCATTTACTTACCAGATAATGCCCTTTCCTTGAGTCCTGCTAGACTAGTCCAGGACCTGCCCCTGGAATTGTGTTGGTCTGTTATGCTGCAGTGGTATCTTTTGGTCCGCTATAATCTGGATGGTGGCCCTGCAGGCTTATAACCTACTGACAATATTCTGTTCAAACTCTCCTGTACATTGTTTCTGTGCTGTTTGGTTAAGCATTGTTGCCCTCGTTGTGGCTGTGTAAGGTTTGCCATGTGTTATCATTTGCTTTGATATGAATACTGAGTTGCCCACTAGTAGCTAAGGTGGATAGAGGCATGGGAGTGATGTCATTGAAGCCTGGGCATTTCATTGGCTCTCTGTCTCCATACATCTGCTGGTAGGGGAACACAACCCACTTGTCTGGACTGGTCTAGCAGGACTCAAGGAAAGGAAATTATGTAATGAGTAAAATGTC
Organism: Ichthyophis bannanicus; assembly: GCA_033557465.1. NCBI lineage: Eukaryota > Metazoa > Chordata > Amphibia > Gymnophiona > Ichthyophiidae > Ichthyophis > Ichthyophis bannanicus. Next base: position 139,415,715 of record CM066031.1, on the reverse strand, counting down.
CCCTTTGCCTTTTTGTAGAGCCTCTGAAAGGATACAGACATAATGGACGCAATATAGGCAGTTTGCCTGGCATTGGGGCAGATGCAAGAGTTATTTTTCAGGGATAGGGTAGTTTGTAGTGTAGGTTTTGGGTATGAGAGTGATTTGGGGTGGGGGGGTTCAGTTGCAGAGAGGTAGTATTAAAGGTGGGATAGTTTGCGAGCAGTGGGGCAGTTGGAGTGGGATATTTTGGGGGTGGAATAGTTTGTAGGATGGAAGGCCAAATGAGTTGTGGTATTTTTGGATGGTAGAAGCAGTTTGTGGGGCACTAGGGAAGTTGCAGGGAGGTCATTTCTGAGGGTAGAGGTACTGGCAGGATGTGGGGCATTCAGTTGGGTATTTTTTGGGGTTAGAGTAGTTGGTGGGCACTGAAGTAAAACCATATCCATGTACTGAGTGTGGTAAAAGCTTTACTCAGAACGGAAATCTCAAAATGCACCAGAGAATCCATGCAGTACTAAACCCTTATACATGTACTGAATGTAATAAAGGATTCATTTCTAAAAGAGATCTCACAGTCCATCAGAGAATTCATACGGGAGTAAAACCATATACATGCACTGAGTGTTCCTAAAGCTTCACTTTGAAAAGACAGCTCACAGTCCACCAGAGAATCCACACGGCAGTAAAACCGTATACATGCACTGAGTGTGGTAAAAGCTTCAATGATAAACAACGCGCAATCCACCAGAGAATTCACACGGGAGTAAAACCATATACATGCACTGAGTGTGCCAAAAGTTTCAGGTATAAACAAAAACTCACAATCCACAAGAGAATACACACAGGATTAAAACCATATACCTGCACTGAGTGTGGTAAAAGCTTCAGTCAGAATGGATCACTTAGAATACACCAGAGAATCCACACGGGATTAAAACCATATACATGCAGTGAGTGTGCTAAAAGCTTCTGTGAGAGGCAAAATCTCACAGTCCACCAGAGCATAAGAACATAAGATATGCCATAAAGGGTCAGACCAAGGTCCATCAAGCCCAGTATTCTGTTTCCAACAGTGGCCAATCTAGGACATATGTACCTAGCAGTTTCCCCAAGAGACAGAAGTTCCACAATGCTTGTACTGGGTCAAGCATTGATATCTTCGGTCACTTTTTAATAATGGTTTATGGACCTTTCCTCCAGGAACTTGTCCAAACCTTTTTTTAAACCCAGCTACACTAACAGCCTTTACTACATCCTCCGGTAACAAATTCCAGAGTTTGATTACACGTTGAGTGAAAAAATATTTTCTTTTATTAGTCTTAAATAGTTTACCCTGTAGCTTCATTGCATGTCCCCTAGTCTTTCTATATTCTGATAAGGTAAACAATCGATCTACGTTTACCCGTTCCACTCCGTTCATTAATTTATAGACTTCTATCATATCTCCCCTCAGCCGTCTCTTTTCCAGGTTAAAGAGCCCTAACCTTTTTAGCCTTTCTTCATAGGAGTATCCTTCCATCCCCTTTACCATTTTGGTGGCTCTTCTCTGAACCTTTTCTAAAATCGCTATATCCTTTTTAAGATACGGCGACCAGAATTGCACACAATATTCAAGGTGCGGTCTCACCATGGAACGATATAGAGGCATTATAATATCTTTTGTTTTATTTTCCATTCCTTTTCTTATCATACCTAGCATTCTATTTGCTCTCTTGGCCGCCGCTGCACACTGGGCCGAGGGTTTTAACATGGTATCCACAATGACGCCTGAATCTTTTTCCTGGGTGGTGGTTCCTAATGTGGAACCTTGCATCGTGTAACCATAGTTTGGGTTGTTCTTCCCTAGGTGCATAACCTTGCACTTGTCCACATTAAATTTCATCTGCCATTTTGATGCCCAGTCTTCCAATTTATCAAGATCCTCTTGCAATTTTTCACAATCCTCTTGGGTTTTAACAACTTTAAATAGTTTTGTGTCATCTGCAAATTTGATAACCTCACTCGTTATTCCACTTTCCAGGTCATTTATGAATATGTCAAAAAGCAGCGGACCCAGCACAGATCCCTGGGGTACACCACTATTCACCTTTCTCCATTGGGATAATTGGCCATTTAGCCCTACCCTCTGCTTTCTATCTTTTAACCAGTTCCTGATCCACAATAGTACACTGCCTCCTATCCCATGACTCTTTAGTTTTGCCAAAAGTCTCTGATGAGGGACCTTGTCAAAGGCTTTCTGAAAGTCCAGATACACAATATCAACCGACTCACTTTTGTCCACCTGTTTATTCACTCCTTCAAAAAACATAACAGATTAGTAAGACAAGATCTTCCTTGTCTAAAGCCATGTTGACTGTCTCCCATTAGGTTGTGACTATCTACATGCTGAGTAATTTTATTCTTTATGATGGTTTCTACCATTTTTCCCGGTACTGACGTCAGGCTCACCGGTCTGTAGTTTCCCGGATCACCCCTGGAACCCTTTTTAAAAATTGGTGTTACATTGGTGATCCTCCAATCTTCAGGTATTAGAGATGATTTTAATGATAGTTCACAGATTACTGATAGCAGGTCTGCAATCTCATATTTCAGTTCTTTCAACACCCTTGGATGTATACCATCCGGCCCAGGTGATTTGCTACTCTTCAGTTTATCTAATAGTTGTAAGACATCTTCACGATGTATCGATATTTCCTTCAATTCTTCCGCACCTTTAAATACCACTTCAGTCATGGGTAACATCCCTACATCTTCCTCAGTAAAGACCGAAGCAAAGAATTCATTCAGTCTCTCCGCTATCGCCTTGTCGCCCCTTAGTGCTCCTTTAACCCCTTTATCATCTAATGGACCAACTGACTCTCTCACAGGCTTTTTGCTACGAATGTACTTGAAAAGGTCTTTATTTCGCGTTTTTGCTTCCGCAGCAAGCTTCTTCTCAAATTCTCTCTTTGCCTGCCTTATCAATGCCTTGCATTTGACTTGCCAGTGCTTGTGCTGTTTCCAGGTTTCGTCATTTGGCTCTTTTTTCCATTTCCTGAAAGATGCTTTTTTGGCAACAACAGCCTCTCTGTCCTCACCTTTAAACCATGCTGGCAGTTTTTTGGACTTCCTTCCACTTTTCTTAAAGCATGGAATACAGCTGGTCTGGGCTTCCAAGATAGTATTTTTCAACAACACCCAAGCTTGATGTACGTCTTTAACCTTTGCAACTCCTCCTTTTAGTTTTTTCTTAACTGTTTTCCTCATTTTATCATAGTCTCCCTTTCGAAAGTTAAAAGGTAGTACTTTGGATTTCCTTACTATCCCTCCTCCACTAATTAAATCAAAGGCGATCATGCTATGATCACTATTGCCAAGTGGCCCCAACACCCTTATCTCTTGCACTAGATCTGGTGTTCCACTAAGGACTAGGTCTAATATGGCTTCTCCTCTGGTTGGTTCATGAACCAGCTGCTCCAAGAAGCAGTCATTTATTTCATCTAGGAACTTTATCTCCCTAGCATGTCCTGACGTGACACTGACCCAGTCGATACCGGGGTAATTGAAATCACCCATTATTATCACTGCGCTGTAACTTTTGTTAGCTTCCTTGATTTCTTTGAGCATTTCATCATCCATTTGGTCATTCTGGCCAGGTGCTCGATAGTACAACCCACTGCCATTGCCTTCCCCCTTTTATATGGAATTTCAATGCATATAGATTCTACAGCACACTCTAGTAAAACCATATCCGTGTACTGAGTGTGGTAAAAGTTTCAGTCAGAAAGGATCACTTAGAATCCATCAGGGAATCCACACGGGAGTAAAACCATATTCATGTACTGAGTGTGGTAAAAGCTTCAGTCAGAAAGGATCACTTACAATACACCAGAGAATCCACACAGGATTAAAACCATATACATGCAGTGAGTGTGGTAAAAGCTTCTGTGAGAGGCAAAAACTCAGAATCCACCAGAGCATCCACACTGGAGTAAAACCATATCCATGTACTGAGCGTGGTAAAAGCTTTACTCAGAACGGAAATCTCAAAACACACCAGAGAATCCATGCAGGATTAAAACCATTGGGAACTCTGTAAACACTAGAACATCACTGTCCCCCATTTTATTGTATTGGCTATTTTTTCTTCTTTTTGTATCTTAGCTTTCCTGTCTACTTTCCTAGCTTGTCTAAGTTTTTCCACATATAGATGCTTGCCTTCCTCTCTGTGATCTTTTGTATTCTATGAAAGCCACTCTCTTTTTCTTCACCTTTTCAGCTACTTCTTTTGAGAACAATAATGGCCTCCTTTTCCTTTTACATTTATTTACCTTTATAACAAAAAGATTTGTTTCCCTTAAAAGATTGCCTTTCAGTTTTGCTCATTGTTTGTCTACATCTCTCAGCTGTTCCCATCCCAGTAACAACTCCTTGAGGAATTGCCCCATCTTGACAAAATTAGTTTTCCTAAAGTTGGACACTGACTTTGGTACCCTTTTACCCTTTTTGAATTGAATTATGGACCTTTGTGGAAGAGGATGCTATATTTTGTTTTGATTTTTTTTATAATTGGAGGAAGCTGCTTCTTACTTATTTAAGGTGTATTGGATATCTTAAGATGGTTTGTTTGCCCCATTTTCTTTACGCATGTATCCAGTACCTGCTTGTCGTGATTGTAAACCCTCTGATGCCCTTTAGCCTGGGCGGTATACCAAGAAATTGCATAAACATAAACTCGTTTCAGAAATTACCGGTGTGGGTTCCTGACTCATTTTTAAAATCCCTGCAGAGTAGGGTGTCCAAGTTTAACTGGCAGTGCAGACCTCCTAGGGTGAGTAGGAGGGTCTTGTACAACTGGCGTCTGAGAGATTAGGATTGCCCTACTTTCGGGTAAGCATGTAGAGTTCAGGGAAGCTGTGAAGGGTATGACCTGTTGGACAGCTGGCATGTACTTCACCTAAGTGAGCGGGATTTCACATATCTCTCGTGGGTACGTGGTATGTGGTCCCGCATTGATTATTTTCTGATCTCGGCGGGACTATTTCAACGGGTAACTCGGGTGGACATAGAACAGATCATCATCTCTGACCATGCCATAATAACATTGCTGCTGACTTGGGGGAGAAGAAGGGAGCATAGAAGTGAAAGGTGACCTCCACTTTTACTTTGGGCCTTTTATTCAGAAGAAGTGGGAGGACTATGGCTTAAATAATGCCCAACATGTAAAAGATCCATCCCTGTTTTGGGAGGCCAGGAAGGCAATACTGCGTGGTAAAATAATTGGATATGTGGTAGCCTGACGAAAATGACTGAACAACCTGGTCATACAACTGGAACGTGCACTACGAGAAGCAAGACGATGGCTGGCGGTGCACCCTCGAATTGAACAATGAAACATTCATCAGAAAGCTAAGAAATCCCTTTTCTTTTATCATTATTGGCTCTTTAGATTTGGTAATAGAGCTGGAAAACTTCTATCATCGCTGATTAGAGTAAAGAATGCACCGCGATTTGTGGGAGCTATGCAAGATGCCAGAGGTGACCTGCAAAAGACTGCTGCGGGGGTGGAAAAAGTCTTTTGTGATTTTTATCGCTCTTTATATCAGGCAGAAGCCAACCCGGGATATGCGAGAAGGTAGTTCCTGGAGAAGTGTGAGCTTCCTGGGTTGGCAGAGAATCAAGTAGCCGAGTTGAATGCCCTTATTACACCTCTGCAGATACAATGGACTATAAAAGACTTAAGAACAGGACATGCCCCAGGCCCAGATGGATTCCGTAGCAAATTTTATAAAGTGCTGATGGATAAAATAGCACTTCCGCTAATGGATTATTACTCCAACTTGATCACCCGAGGCAGTTTTTCCTTTAAACCCAACAAAGTGTGGACCACAGTTTTACCTAAGCCTGGGCATGATCACCTTTTACCGGGATCATATCGACTGATCTCATTGTTAAATGTGGATATAAAAATATTGGCAAAATTCTTGTGGACAGGCTGGCAGTATATTTGTCCGAGTTGATACATGACAATCAGGTGGGATTTCTGCAGGGTCGGAGTGTTATGGCAGATGTCCGTAGAGTTCTTGCCTCCATGTACATTAGCGTCCAAGAATCCTGATCATCCATGTTGGTTAGTTTTGATGCTGAGAAGGCCTTTGACCAGATAATTGTGGGTTCATGTATCAAATCTTAGAAGCGTTTGGTATCAGAGGCTTCTTTGGGGTGGCGGCTGACTGCTATACTCCAACACCCGAGGTGCGGTGATAAACGGACAGCTGACAGCAGATTTCCCTCTTAAGTGGGGCACACGACAGGGCTTCCCCTCTCGCCTTTATTATTTGTTTTGACTTTGTGCCACATCTGTATGGCCACTGACTTGCGGGGGATACAGAGGGGATTAGAAGAATTTAATGTAGCAGCTTTTGCAGACAACCTGCTGGTACATCTTGAAAGCCTGGAAAGGAGCTTACTAGCATTGCTAACCTTTATACATACATAAGGCAGGCTGCTCTCAGGTAATCATGCCCACTAACTCCTGATTAGGTGTTGTTAGTTTCCAAAACTGAGGAGGTTACTAGAGTTCAGCAACCAACTGTGCTCAAGGAAAGTTCCACTAAAGCACCAAAAAGAAAGTAACCTTGCTTTGAAAATATACAAAAAACCCTTTTAAGAGCTCCCAGTCAGAGAGCTAGCAATTTAATATAATAAAATAAACCCTCAAATCCTTACAGTTGGTTGATATTGTAGAGCCCTTGTTAGGAAAACCTCAACAGGGCAGGTCACTGGAGCCTTTTATGCAGGCCTCAGCTGCTCTCAGGTAATCAGGCCCACTAACTCCTGATTTGGTGTTAGCAGTTTCCAAAACTGAGGCGGTTACTAGAGTTCAGCAACCTATTGTGCTCAAGGAAAGTTCCACTAAAGCACCAGAAAGAAAGCAACCTTGCTTTAAAAATATACAAAAAAGCCTTTTTAAGAGCTCCCAGTCAGAGAGCTAGCAATTTAATATAATAAAATAAACCCTCAAATCCTTACTGTTGGTTGATCTTGTAGAGCCCTGGTTAGGAAAGCCTCCTTTTACTGGGATCATATCGACTGATCTCATTGTTAAACGTGGATATAAAGATATTGGCAAAAATTCTTTGTGGACAGGCTGGCGGTATATTTGTCTGACTTGATACATGACAATCAGGTGAGATTTGTGCAGGGTCGAAGTGTTACGGCAGATGTCCGTAGAGTTCTTGCCTCCATGTACATTAACGTCCAGGAATCCTGATCATCCATGATGGTTAGTTTTGATGCTGAGAAGGCCTTTGACCAGGTAACTGGGGGTTCATGTATCAAATTTTAAAAGTGTTTGGTATCAAAGGCTTCTTTGGGGTGGTGGTCTGACTGCTATACTCCAACACCTGAGGTGCGGTGATGATAAACGGACAACTGACAGCAGATTTCCCTCTTAAGTGGGGCACACGACAGGACTTCCCCTCTCACCTTTATTATTTGTTTTGACTTTGTGCCATATCCGTATGGCCCCTGACTTGCGGAGGATACAGAGGGGATTAGATGAATTTAATGTAGCAGCTTTTGCAGACAACCTGCTGGTACATCTTGAAAGCCCGGAAAGGAGCTTACTGGCATTGTTAACCTTTATACATACATAAGGCAGGTTGTTGGGGCTTAAATTAAATCTTTAGAAGTCTGACGTGCTTCCGTTGGATCCTTCCCTTTCACAACGATGGAACGGTACCTCTCCTCTAAAATGGGCTGAAGGGTGATTTAAATACTTAGGAATCTACCTCTCATCAAAGCTCACTGATCTTTACAGTAGAAATGTCGCCAATCTCCTGGAGGATCTTGGGAGGTGAGTCCAACACTGGCATAACCTCCCTCTATCAGTGGGTTGCAGGAAAGCATTATTTAAAATGGTCATCTTCCCAAAGTGGTTCTACACACTGCAGACACTTCCTTTGGTGCTTAAAAAGAAAGACTTTTGATAGCTGGAATGGCAGATCAACATCTTATTGTGACATGGACATCGACCACGGGTGAAGCTTGCTGACTTGCAGCGATCTTGTGCTCAAGGGGGGATGGGGTTTCCGAATCTCCAGAGATATAATATGGCATGTGCACTGTAGCATGTGAGGGACTGGCTTTGGAGTCAGACTACACTCCGATTAGAATGGGGTCAGGCTATAGTGGCTCCGTACCATCTACGATACGTTTAGCACACTGATAACTGAGTTAGATTTCCTCAGATACAACGAAATGTGATTTTCCACTTGGCCCGCACTACAATGCAAGAAATCTAGTTCTCTTTATCTGCCCCTATGTGGAAATGTCACATTCACCCTGGGAATCGGGAGATCAGTTTTTGAATGATGGGGAGTGGCTGGGTATCACCAATGATGAGCATGTGGTGGAGGAGTCAGGGGTCTCGCTTTCCTTTTCTGCCCCCTTGCTCCAGTTAGTTCAGTCTCCAAGCAGCTGGAGGACGGGTGAGCATAGTGGTCCAGGCTCACGAGAGGAATAGTTAAGGTAGTAGAGTAGGATAGGTAGTTTAGTTGAAAAAAAAAAAGTAAAATAAAGGAGGTAAGGCCCCTTTAAGGCTCTGAGCAACGGAGCTGAGATTCCCTCCGTTGCATTGCTAAGTGCTGCAAAGCTTGCCCCCTTCCTGGAAGCCGGTGGGTACTTCCAGGGTTGAGTGCAGGACTGCGTGGTGGCGTCTCCGGCTCCCGAACTTGCTGTTCAGGTCAGGAGCCGTGGAGTGCAGTGTGTCCCAGAGGTCTCCTGCAGCTGCGGCAATGGTGATAGCGAGGGAAACAGAACTTGAAGCGGCTTACTACCTGGCACGTCACCTGGCGAAGCGGGGCTGAGCGCCTGGGTTTGGAGCGGCTTTTCTTGAGGTGAGGCTTGTAGTCAGTCGCTTGAGGAGCCACGGGGAGTTAGCGAGTGCATCAGCGAGATAGCGGCAGGCGTCTTTGGGCTAGGTAGGCCTCAGCCACGTGGCGGTCACACAGGAAACTGCGCGAAACTAGACTGCTGCGATCTGAACGGATATTTTTGTTACTTGCAGCTCATTTCAGCTGGTTTTGTGGGACAGAGCCTCGGGGGTGCTCCGGACCCCTTTCCTTGAGAAAAAAAAAGAAAAAAGGAGATTTAAACCTAGAGAGTGGTTTGCTCTAAGCCAGCATGCCTTCTAGGCCTCAGTGTTACCTATGTGGGGCCAGAAAAGGATCAGTCTCGGAGTAGGTGGTGTGCACAAAACCTGCACAAGAGGCAGCAGCAGGGGAGGGGCAGAGGACCAGTCAATGGTGGTTCAAAAGACAGAGTCTTCTGCCTCTCCGGAACCCCTCACTCCGGCCGTGCAGCCACCGGAACCAGTGCCGGGGCTGTCTTCGGCTCCGGATGTCCCTGCGTCACAACCCCTTTTCCAGGGAGGATTGGCGGCTATATTTTCACAGGAGTTCATGGCGCTGCTCGAGGGTGAGCTGGGGTTGAAGCGCCCTGGGACCCCTATGAACATGGGAGTGGGTAGCGCCTCACTTAAAAAGGCTAGGGTAGATAGAGACAGGACAGAGGGAGTAGAACAGACCTTGGTCTCGGAGGATCAATCAGAGTATTTGGAGGATTCAGAGATGGAGCAAGGTGAGATGGAAGAAGGTGAGATAGCAGAACAGGAGGACCAGGCGAGAGTGGTTAGAGTCTTTACGTGAGAGGAGTTGTCAGCATTTATCTCGGAGACACTGAAAGCGTTGAAAATGCCGACAGTGGGGTAAGCGGAGGATTCCACCTTGGAAGATCCACTTTTGCAGGCGGTTAGGAAGTCCCAAAAGGCTTTCCCAATGCATAGGATGTTTAGGGAAATGATTCAGGAAGAATGGGACATGCCGGAGGCAGGACTGAAGGGCTCCAGAGTGATGGCTCGCCTGTATCCGTTGCAAGAACAGGATAAGGATCTTTTTAAGTCTCCTAAAGTAGATGCAGCAGTTTCTGCGGTTACTAAGAAGACGACGATACCGGTGGAAGGAAGTGCTGCGCTTAAGGATGACCAGGATAGAAAGTTGCAAAGACAGTACAAAAACGTAGCAGGTGTAAGTTCTCACCAAACCTTTATTAATCCAAACATATAAAGGGAGACCTGACCCGACACAGGCCGTGTTTCGATAAGATCTTCTTCAGGGGCTGGCTCACCTTATGCTAAAAACATATCATAAATAAATTAAAACTACAATTGTTAAAAAACAAATTTAAGAAAATGCATGAGATAAAACATCATAAAGGAACACAATAAAAATATAATAGGTATTAAATAAATAAATAAACAACAAGTTTTTTAAAATTATAATATACAAAACTTATTAATAAACCTATACCAATATATGTCATCCCCAAACACACATGTATAAAAGATGAATAAAATTCAATAAATATGGATAAGAAAATTTTCCATATAAAAAAACGTTAGATTAACAAAGTTGTCTAACCAAATTGTGCCGGCAAAGTGCATTCTATCCAAATCGTAAGAGGAAGTAGTGACTTATTATAGGTGATAATCGTTCTACATAAACAAAAGTACACAAAACGTATAAATGTGGCACGAGATTTAAAACCATGAAACGTCAACAGACAGAGGAGAAGGAGACCAAGGAGCAGGAGTGAACCACATGTTACCTGGAATAACCATATTAGAACAAGCTAATACAGTTGTACTGAAAATGATACCACCTTTGGTAACTGGAAGGGGGTGAAAGAAGCAGAAAGAATATTTGCATTAATGATTTTTTCAATGGATACATGATTTCCTTCAAAAATATTAGAAACTCTAAAATATTTTAAACCTTAAAAAAACCTTTTCATAGATTGGAAAACGCGTGGCATAGCAACGGCCTTGTTTGAGGAAATTTTATGCACTAGCTGACAACTAAAAACGTTACCGAGGGAATTTATTGTTGTAAAGGGGGAAATAATACATCATAAACAGCAGAAAACCTTTGAATTCATGAAAAGCAGGCTTGAAAAGAGATAATGTGAATCGCCATCATGATATAATGAATTTGACCCCAACGTGTATGTTTATAATCGGATAGTAGTACGTCGGTACTTTCATCGTATTTTAATATTTCTACTATACTAGTGTGAAAATGTTTGATAAAATCTAATGAGATCAACTAGACCATTGATGTGTGACCCACAAACTTGTCAAAAGGACCGCGTGACTAAAAAATGTATATATAAAAAAATGTATATATAAAAAAGGCTCGCGCCTCTATAAATGCACCAAAGTGAAAGGCAAATCTAAAAACTGGTGTGTGTTATTAGTTACCACTATCAACCTCATTTGTTAAAAAAAGAGAGGGGTCATTTAAAAAATGAATGAAATAACTGGCCGAATCTTGCCGAAAAGCTGGCTATAAATAAATAAATGTCGCAATAAGCTTACAGGTATGACCTGTTAATATTTACAAACGATAAAAACTAACATGAAACCCTCGACAGCAACATCTTATTGATTTAAAAAATCTAGCGTATGCGGGTTGAACACATTATGCCGCTTGCAAGCGCACGAAGGGGACACATGTTCCTTGCATCTCCTCAACTATGCTAAAATAACAAATAATGTAAAACTAATGTCTACTTTAAATTGTTAAACCTACTAGCAGCACCTAGATATTCAAGGCAATGGTGAAAGCTAAATCTTGGTTGTAAACAGAACTTATGGATTGAGGGTAAACGGATGCAGGGACTTCATCTAGCCCTCCGACCAGAGACGCCAAAATTGACAAGAGAGCCCAAAGTTTCTAGTAGACTTATGCCTTCAACGGGTAATGAACACTTTTTAAAAAAAATAAACTAAACTCAACTAATTGTGTACTGGATATATTATTGAAACAATAAATAAATAAATATAATATAAAAAATGTAAACGGGAAGGCTAAAACGGATCAAAAGTATCTTCTGAAACAATACATCTCGACCTCTTGAAGTCACTGTCTGTCTACAAACTTAGGAACAAAGTAGCAGTGCCCAATGTTACCGAACTAACTATAACACTGATTTCAAATTGTAGCAAGAATCATGTGGGGTAAACTTACATATTCGACCGGTTGATGTCTAAAAACCATAAAACCAGCGTCGGACAAACAGTAGCAACATCTCATTGAATAAAAAACGCTGGCGCATGCGGGTCAGCATTTATGCTGCTTGCAAGCGCGCGAAGGGAAACATGTGTCCATAGCAACTCCTCAAACATTCTATATAACAGCAAATAATACCGGCTTAAAAACTAGTGTCCACCTCAAAATATTAAACTAATTAACAGCATCTAGCGAAATCTTACTTTAAACAGAGGCTTATGAATAAAAGATAAACAAATGCAGGAACTTCACCTAGCTCTCCGATCAAAGATTACATGGTTTACAAGGAGCCAAAAGATTAAAAATATAAGAAATACTACGTGGAGTAATATACACATTAGGAAATCAAAATTCAACCTCAGCCAATTGTGTGCTGTATACATTAATAAAGCAATGAATAAAATATAATAAATGTAAACAAAAAGGGGATAAAAAGAATCAAGGAGATCTTCTTAAACAATACTTCCCGACTTGTTGAAAACATTGTCAGCCTATAAACTTAGGAACAAAAACATAGTGCCCAATTATACAAAGTTAACTATAATACCGATTTTAAAATGTAGCCAAAGTCATGTGAGGTAAAACTGAAACCAACTTTCTGCTAAACTAAAACACCTTTGTATCTTGCTTAACAACGGGAAACACAAATTTGCAGAAGAGCCAAAACTGTCAAAATATTGTCTGCCTACAACCAAAAGGAACTACTAGCAGTGCCTAATTATGCAGTCTATTATAAGGTCAATTTGCAAAGGAGGCTAGAAACTTGTAGAATAAAATATAAAACTAAACTAAAATGATACCAAGGAGACAAAAACCCACCAAAAAACGGGGGCTGTGGAAAACCGGGAGAACCAAAAGTTGTCAAAACATGCAAGATCATAATTTAATAAAAAAACCCAGCTCACTTAAAAACATATGAGAGGAGGGAAAACAAGTAAATACCTTGAAATGTAAAATATAAATGATCTGTAAAATCATCCATAAATCATTGTGACATCTGACTCACAAAAAGACAGAAAAATCACGTTCTGCATTTAAACCATGCGGAACAAGAGTATTAAGATCAAAAATATATTTCTGTTCCATCTGAAGGAGTGTCTTTTCTATATTTCCCCCTTTCCAATTCAGTTTCACTTTCTTAATCACACAAAACTTCACATCTGATAGTGTGTGTGCTTGATCGATCCAATGTTGTACCAACGGTTTGTCCAACAACTGTCTCCTGATGCAGCTTTTATGTTCTACTATTCACACTCGGATGTGTCGTTTGGTTTTACCAACATATAAAAGACTGCAGGGACATTGTATGATGTAAATGACATGGGTGGTATCACAGTTGGAAAAATCATCAATGTAAAACCGCTTCTGTGTTTTTGGATGTATAAAAGTCTTTCTCACGGGTAAAACATTTAAACAAACAGAACAATGACCACATTGGTATTGTCCCTTATGAATGGAAAGAGATTTCTTTTCAGTGAAGGCAGAGGGTACTAATAAATTGCGGAGGTTAATATTGCGTTTATGTGCCACCATTAACTGAATATTTTGAAAACCAGGAATGGCCTGAATTAAATGCCATTCTTTTTTAAGAATGTTAACAATCCGCTGGGACTGTAACGAATATAATAGTGGACAAACTATTTTAGTATCTGTATTATTTTTCTCAACCTGTGACACATCTGCCCTTGTCTGTAATTGATTACGTGCCCTAACATAGGCCTTATGGATATATTGTCGGGGATATTGGCGGACTGCGAATCTTTCTTTAAGGTCTTGAGCCTGTGATTCGAAATCATTATCACTTGTACAATTCCTCCTAACTCTGAGAAATTGGCCGACAGGTAAATTATTTCTTAGTGCGGGGTTATGGAAACTATGGTAATGAAGTAACTGATTTCTGTCAGTTGGTTTCCTATATAGTTTAGTAATGAATCCTTTGCCTTCTCTTTGAATAATCAAATCTAGATACGGAATTTTACTCGGGTCATACGTAAGCTGAAAGCGCCAATTGGGGTCTAAATCATTAATCCATATATTAAAAGCGGACAAATCTTCCACGGAACCCTCCCATATAATAAAAATATCATCGATATATCGAATCCACAATTTGATCTTAGATTCAAAAGGATGAGATTTAAGAAAAGTATTTTCGAATTTATACATATATAAATTGGCCACATCTGGTGCCATAGACGACCCCATTGCCACCCCCTTAACTTGTTGATAGTATATGTCTCTAAAAGAGAAGAAATTTTAGCCAGCACAATTTGGTTAGATAATTTTGTTAATCTAACGTTTTTTATATGGAAAATTTTCTTATCCATATTTATTGAATTTTATTCATGTTTTATACATGTGTGTTTGGGGATGACATATATTGGTATAGGTTTATTAATAAGTTTTGTATATTATAATTTTAAAAAACTTGTTTATTTATTTAATACCTATTATATTTTTATTGCGTTCCTTTATGATGTTTTATCTCATGCATTTTCTTAAATTTGTTTTTTAACAATTGTGGTTTTAATTTATTTATGATATGTTTTTAGCATAAGGTGAGCCAGCCCCTGAAGAAGATCTTATCGAAACACGGCCTGTGTCGGGTCAGGTCTCCCTTTATATGTTTGGATTAATAAAGGTTTGGTGAGAACTTTACACATGCTACGTTTTTTGTACTGTGTTTGCTGATTTCTGCTGCGTGGCAGCGTGCTGCTCTCTTGGTGTCCAGGATAGAAAGTTGGACACGCTGTTGAAGCAGGTCTTCGAGGTTAATGCTCTTTCCCTGGCAGCCTTTTATTTGTGGAGCATGGGTGGCAAGGGCTTGCCTTCTATGGTCCCAGAGAACTAGGGGACTGCAGCTGGACGAGGCGGTCGAGGAAGCGTCCTGGATAGAATCAGGGGCGGCTTATTTGGCGGATCTGCAATATGATCTTATCAGAGGTCTTTCTAAGAGCATGGCGTTGGTGGTGTCGGCGCGTAGATATCTGTGGCTGCGTAGTTGGGCAGCAGATGGGGCCTCTAAGGCAATGCTGAGTAAGCTCCCTTTTCGAGGTAAGCTCCTTTTTGGGGAGGATTTGGAGAAATTGGTGAAGGGACCTAGGATACTCTAAGGGCGGGCGGCAGGTTGCTGGAGGACAAGCAGAAGCAGGGGCTGGCCGCAACCGACTTCCAAAAGTCAGCAGCGAGAGTTTTGGCGTTTTCGTCCGTAAAGGTTCGGTCTTCTACTTCTACTGTGGAAGTGAACAGGGCGGAGTTTGGGGATGGCATGGGAGGAGTTTGCACTTATATGCATAGATTATAAAAATCTCTTAATCTACACAGGTACACGTGGAACGTAAGCACGAGCATTTCTACCTGCTCTCGAGACAAGCAGGTGCCTACTTGCATTATAAACAGCACGAACGTAGATGCCTCCATCGTAAAACTACCACCTAAAAGCCTGATTTTACACAGGGCTTCTAGGGAGGAGCAGGGACATATGGATAGTGCTGCTGAATATCATCCGATCGTCTTGGCACTATCTGGATGCCAAGAGGTTTGTGATTAACACACAGCTGTGTGGCTGCACACCTTTTCTGTGCTGTATCTTCTTCATGGAATGCCCTACCTGTCAGAGCTTGAATCTAAATATTTAGGAAGAAACAATTATCCCTACTGCTGTTGTTAAGTGCCGTCGAGTCAGTATCAATTCATGGTGTCCCTCTGGATGGTTGTCCTAAACTGTGTTCGGTCTTTAGTCAGGCGGCTCATTGTGGATAGAGTGGCACCTTAATTCTCCTGCTTATCACCTATCTGTGTCTTATCATTCCTCCTTGAATTACCCTAGTCCCCTGTTGTTGCTGTATGATTTGTCTTGACTAGATTGTAAGCTCTGAGGAGCAGGGACTGTCTCTTACTTGTACATGTACACTGTTGCGTACGCCTCATTGTGCTATATAAATAACAAAGTAGTAGAACACATGAAGGTGTACAGAGTACAAAACGTGATAATGTGGAAAAACAGTTTATTTGAAATCAGACCTAGCAACCCGACACAGGCCGTGTTTCGGAGACCTTCATCAGGGGTTGTCTAATAGGTACTACAAACATAAAGACAAACAATTAAAAACCAATTTAAAAGTGAAAGAACAAATAAGCATAGACACACACTTGACTCTAGCTATGAAAATTATTACTTATTACAACGATAGTCATCTAGTTTGCCCAGGAAGGTGGCTCTGTGCAGGTCACCTCCCCCCCTCTCCCCCCCCCCCCATTAAAAGATATTTAAGTTTGCTTTGATTTCATTCTCTTGCTATAAAGGGATCCACTATGTCTGTCCCATGCCATCTGGAATTCTGTCACTATATTTGACCCCACCGCCTCCAGCGGGGGGCATTCCATGCATCCACCACTCTTTCAGTGAAAATGTATTTCCTGATGTTGCTTTTAAGTTTACTGCCTTGCAGCTTCATGGTATGCCCTCTAGTTTTACAGCTTCCCCTTCTTTGAAAAAGGTTTGTTTGTTCATTGTTTTTCACCCTCGGACAGCACCTGTAAAGGAGACGGCTGCATCTATAGAAAGAAGGAGCTCTAATACCTATTTAAGGAGGTATGGGAAAAGGGACCTGAAGTCCAGGGATTCTGACTGGAGAGCTGGGCACAGAAACTTTGCTACCTATTGGCCAAAATACCCAGAGAGGAATCCTAATGACAACGTGATCTCAGGTATGAACTCTGATCTGTTCCCTAGCTTGGCACAAGGAAGACAGCAGGGAAACAGTTTCTATCCTGGTAGAGATCAGTTAGAGAAATCCTCTGAGCCAGTGAATGAAAGTGATCCTATGATATTTCAAGAGCAAGGGGAAATATCAAATGAGGAGGTTGAATGTATGGATTGTTCTCTCTCTAAGCTGCTGTTCTAAAGTAATCATCAGATAAGGATCAAACACCAAAAGGAACTGGACTGATTTTTAGCTTCCCAGAAAGGTTTCTTAGAGAGAAAGCTTTGGGGAAAGTGGAGCCACGTGGAGAGTGGACCGGCAATGGTTTGCAGCTGGTTAAGCACCTGTGATTAGAGCAAGGCACAAGTGCACATGTAGGACTTTAAAAAAAGCTTCTTCTCTGTGTGAAAGAAAGAAAGCTGTTTTTTAGAAAAAGAGAATTTTCCTTTTGGTTTATTTTTCATTCCAGCACTGCTAAGAAAGTTTATTAACAGTAGCTAGAAGAAAGACCTTTTCTGTTCCATCAAGGTCTTTACTAATTTGTTGCATAAGTATTTCAGTTGTCTTATTTGTTTTGTTTCCTGAATAAAACTCCTGGAGAAGTTATCCTGTTGATGTTACCAAGCATATCTGTGTGAGGAAATAACACCCCATAAATAAACTCTGATTTTGCTTTACACTCGAGCAACTACAATTCTTTATTCTTGTGAAAAGGCTAGTTTTTTTCTGAATGAACTACAACATCCACAATCCTTTGCAAGACAAGTAAATTCATAGCCTCGCCAACATGGTGGAACTTTCACAACAAGCACCCCCGTTTACAATGCGCATGAGATAGATCTGCATGCACTGCTTCCATTGTATGCAGATCTATCTCATGCATATTCATTGTGGGTACTCTGAAAACCTGAATGACCTGCGGTTCCGCACTGAGCAGCAAAATGAAAGGAAAGGCAAACCTATCCCGATTTGTGTGCAAATGCCCCAAGCTGCAATGTTTTCCCTCTGCAGTGGTTGCCGACCAAGTGCTTTTCCCTCTGAGCACCTCCGACATTGCCGATCTCGCCTGCACCTTCTGGTAAGTCACCGCGGGTCCCAGGACTAAGTGGCAAACTCTCCCGCCAAAACCGGAGCAGCTCAGCTGTGACTATGTGTGGCTGAAAGTTCATAATCACAGCTGAACTGCTACAGTTTTGTAAGGAGAGTTTGCCACTTTGTCTGGGACCCGTGGTGACATACAGGAAGAACGCATGGGAGATCGGCGATGTTCGAAGTGCTCAGGGGAAGTAGCACTTGGTCGGCAACCATTGCAGAGGGAAAATGCTGCGGGTTGGAGGCATCAGGATTAGGTTTGCCTTTCCTTTCATTTTGCTGTTCAGTGCAGAGAGACTTTCAATCGTACTGTATAACTGGTTTACAGTTGCTGCAACACTGGTTCCAGGACTGTGTTATATTAATGAATTATGTAAAAACAGAAAACCCCCTCACACCTGCTGAGCCCCAGCCCAGGGAGGTCTCCTGAAGTATATAACCATGCTCCAGGACTGAGAGATCTCCTGAAATGTAACCCTGCTGCGGAACTGTGTGTTATGTGAATGTGACTTCTATACACCTAGAAAGCTCTCTCCCTGCCCTGCTAAACCCCAGTGCTGGGAGGTCTCCTGATAGAGCTGATAAAGAAAGCATTGTGAATATGTTTTTTGGTTCGTATTTCAGGTTCCAATTAAATTTGAGGATATAGCTGTCTCTTTCTCCCCAGGCGGAATGGGAATATTTAAATAAAGAGCAAAAAGAGCTTTACAGGGAGGTGATGAAGGAGAAACTATGAGATCCTGATTCTCCCTAGGTAAGGACTAAGTTATCTGCCTTTTGACCAGACACGGACATTGATTTAGTAAAAGTAATTTGAGGTATCTCCTCCATCCTGATCTGTCTCAGCCGCTCACTATCTTAAGATGACAGTGTAATGGCCAGAATGACGGACTATAAAACCAGCCTCTGTGTTTTTCAGAGTTTCTTCCCTTTATAGATCAGAGACAGATCCATCTCTTATTCTTGCAGCAAGGCTGGAAATCAGGGGCAGAGAAGCACAAAGTTCAATGCCTACCAACAGATTATGAAACTCAAACAAAAAATACTATCCAAATACAGCTCATCCAAAACTATTTACATAACACAATGGATTTTGGGCATCGGTTGCAAAAACAGTACAGGAATATTGCTGCACTTCAGTCTCACTGTAATTGACTCTCCACAGACAGTTCTAGCACATCAGTTGCCACAATAACCACATTAAAATAGTGCAATAAGACTAAGGTCCCTTATCTTTACTGTGACCAGGGAAGATCTCAGCTCCCTGAAATCATGCCTCAACATTGGCAGTGTTTTCGCTGTTTCATCTGCGTCAGGCTATTATCTAGACACTTTGTTTTCATTCTGCATTTAGTCCTAAATACGTGCCTCTTTTGTTTATGCCATGAAAATTGAAGTATTTGTCTAGCTAATTCCGTTTTGTTTTGTTTGTTTTATCATCCCCATTTTTGTCTAGATAATAGCCTCCTGATGCAGCTGAAACAGCAAAACACTGCCAGTGTTGAGGCATGATTTCAGGGAACTGAGATCTTTCACTGGTCACATTAAAGATAGGTGACTTTAGTGTTATTGCACTGTTTTAATGTGGTTGTTGCGGCAACTGATGCGCTAGAACTGTCTGTGGACAGTCATTACAGTGAGTCTTTGAAGTGCAGTTAATATTCACCTTCAGTATTTCTCTGTCTCCAGCAGATGTGGATGCCTGCTTGGCTCTTGATAGCTACCAGAAGGGCTCCCTGTCAGCAGCTTTTGGATTTTGGCTTAGGACTCCCCTCAGGGGATTCTTGCCCAACAGACATAAGAGGTGTACTCTGAGCTTGTTGCACTTATTCAGGTTTAGCTCCTGGCCACAAGGGGTCAGTTTGAGCTACCTCTCTAACCCGAAGGGGGGAGGGAGCCTGGTCGGGGAGACAAGGGAGCCTATGTGGGAGCCATCAGTACTTCTCTAAGGCACAGCTTATTTTTTTATTGTTGCACTCTTTGCTGGTTTGTTATTTTGCTCTTGCTTTTTCAAGTCACGGACACCTAGTACTGACAGGCTGTCCAGTCATCAGAAAGCACAACTGAGTGATTTTGCACACATCCGCTTCCTTTGGGGCCTCCCGCTCTACTTGCAGTTGGCGTTGTTTCTTTTCGCGTTGTAGGACAGGAGCAGTTTTTTTTTTTTTTTTTGGGACCGACCGCCTTTCAGCTGACCCTCATAGCAGCCTCCTCTGCAGCGCTTCCCACATTTTGCTGCTTTGCCTTTACTGCCTGTTCTGCGCAGGCGGCCATTTTGGAAGGATGCACATGATGCAATTTTGGGAGCACCTCTCCTGTTCGTGGTGAACCATTTTTGGGAGCCCACGTGGTACTTCTCCCGGATACGAATTCCTGCCTTCTCAGCAGCGGGGTACTGCAACAGGTACTTGTAAACAAGACAGAAGTAGTTACTTCCGTCACACAACCCCTTCAGGATGCTTTCAGCCTTAACCGCGCTGTGTGGCATTCAGGCGCAAATGCAGGTACCTGGTGGACCAGCTCTTGCACCACATTCCTTTGAAGACCTGGGACAGTCCATCTTAGATGGGACAGCACTCCCCCGCCCCCGGTGGTGAGACCACATGCCCCTTCGGTGGATTTCAGGGCTTTGCAGGATAGATTCTGCTCCTTCTTACCCTCACAGGAGAACGGTTCTCCCTCCTCCCTCTCCTATTACCTTAGACTCAGCAGCAGCAGCATTTCAGCAGCCAGCACCGACAGTGCGGCAGCACAGCTCCCTGAGGAACAGCAGGCTGGCCACGATTATGAGCCTCTTCAGGCAGGCCTGGGAGATTTGGAGGGCCCATCATTTTCTGGTCATCAGCATCTTTGTCCCTCCAAGAAAGCGTGCCCGCGCTGTTCCCTTGTCAAAGGACTGCAGCAAGATGGTGCTCTGGACCTCAAGCAACTCTCAGCCCTACAGATGGCGAGCAAGTGTCCTCCGCTGACTCGGTGGAGAGTGCTTTGGACCAGGAAGAAAGGGAATGGTCACAGCAGGAAGTACACAGAAATGTTGGAGGCAGTCTTGGATGTCCAGCTTTTTCTGTAAGGAAGAAGCTTTTCCCCTCGCTTATCTTCCCAGGTGGTGGAGGCCTTACAAACTCCTCACCGTGGCCCAACAACAACAGTCACCTTCGCATGGACGGGCCTCAGACGGACCCTAACCTAGTGTCATTCGCAAACCCGCCAAGTCCTTTCTGTTCCTATCAGAGCTTCAACAAATGTTTTCCCCTTGAGTCAGAGCCCTCATTACGCACCGCTAAGCGACTGGGTGCCACTACAGCTGGCTTTGGTATCTCACGGTGGATGCCATTCTCGCGGCCAGTGGTGAAGCATATGACCATCCCACCTTTAGGGAGGAGTGGCTCTCTGTGATCAACAGACCGCCCGGGTCGAGGGGCTTCTGAAGAGCCCTTTGTCCCTCCTCCCCCTTGGTTCTTCAAGCTTCTTCCTGCAGAGGCCTACTGGCTCGTACACTTCTACGCTTTGGTTTCATCTTCTTCCAGATTACCTAGCAGTCTGCCGCGACTCGGTCCACGGCCTTTGTAGCGGATGCCTTCTATGATTTGCTTCACTTAGCTGCACGTACAATGGTGGCAGTGGACAGTTGCACAGTCCTGGCTCTGGCTGTGCCCATTGGTCGGCAGCCTCGGACCTCATGCCCTCAGCAGCGAATGCAAACGTGCCCGCTTTTTTCAGTTGCCATCGAGAGTACTGCTAGAGCGTCCTGGGTGCACTGGTACAGCCTTGGGCCGAGCAACCAACTTCTTTATCTTTTTCCCGCCCTGGGTGATTAACGCGCGAGCACCTTACATGATCAATGACATCTGGGCTCAGTGATTACTAGTAGCCCCCGACTGGCCCTCGCCGACCATTGTATGCCGACCTGAATTGCACCTCATGGCAGCACTTCCTCTCCCATTTAGAATTTGCTGGGTGTTGCTGCACCAAGAATGCCCCATGCTGATGGACAATCTGGCTCCTTACCGCTTGTCGGCTTGGCTCGTGAGAGGCATGCGTTAGAGCGCAAGGGCTATTCAGAGAGGGTCGTCTCTTCCCTTCTTGAAAGCCCAGCGTCCATCTATCTCGCTTGCCGCATGCCCAGGTGTGGCTTACATTTGAGTATTGGTGGCGCTCAGCATCGGATCTCCCCATGGCGTTATGCCATTCTGACATCCTTGCCTGTTGCAGGACAGTCTTCGATAGGGGCCTCAACTCCTTGCACGTACAGGTAGTGCCTCTCACTTGTTGCCGGGGACCCATGCGGACGTCAGCCGATTTCTCAACGGGGTACCGTCCTCTTACGACCTCCGCTGTGGGCGTTGGTCCCCCCTGGTATTGCCCTAGTACATCAGAGTGCTTAGGCGTCCTCCTTTTGAGCCCTCAAGGAGCATGGCTCTCATGCCATCTCTCCTTCAAATGGCCTTCTTGGTATTGGTTACGTCCCTCCCCAGAGGATCTCTGACCTTCAGGCCTCTCATGTCCCAGTCCTTATCACATCATGTCCAAAGAGTCTGTCTCGTTGCTGATGGTGCCTTCCTTTCTGCCTAAAGTCATTTCGCCCCTTTAATCTCAATCAAGCATTTCCTTGCCGGCCCTTTCTAGGGAGGTTTGTGTTTGGCATGGATGCCGCCGGCGGGCCCATGGATGTCCGCTTAGTTCTCTGCCTTTTATCTCCCAGCTACTGAGTCAGTCCATAGAACCGACTAGTCTTTCTTTGTCCTCGTTTGCAAGACCCCATCATGGTATGCTGACCTTTCCAAAGCCACCATGCTTCGCTGGAATTAACGGGCCCTTGAATCGGCCTCTATCTTGCACAGGCGGCCTGTCCAAAGCGGGGTCTTCCGGTTCACTCCACGCAGGCTGAAGCCACCTTCTGGGCGGAGTGGTCTTACCTGGCCCCTCTAGACAGTTGTCAGGCAGCGACATGGTCTACCTTATCTACATTTGCCCATCATTACCGCCTTGATTTGCAAGCCCACGATTCGGCCCACTTTGGAGCTTGCAGTGGCTTTTTCTTCCCGCACAGTGGAAGACTAGCTTGGGTACTGCCCACTTGTATGGACTGGTCTTCAGGATGATTTTGGAAGGTGAATTTTCACTTACGGTTAATTTCCTTTCCTGAATTCCTGCTAGCGTCAGTCCACGGCCCCACCCTTTGAAGCGGTTGGGAACCTGCTTACAAACAACAGCATGGCTCTCTGAGCCTAATTAATAGTGATTCCTGTCTCTGGCACCAGTCACTGCCTTAGCGCTCTCCCTTGGCACAGCGCTTGTCAGTACGGCTCATCTTTTGAATTGTACACATAGTTTCGGGTTGCATCCTTCACTGTGTACATGAATTTTGGTTTCATCTCTTTCTGGGTGCAATGAGTTTCAGTTGCCGTGGTTCTCCTTTTTCAAGAGAATACTGAAGGCGACCCCTAGAGGTATCCCTATTTGTCTCAGAGGGAAGTCCCAGAAGCCTTTGGTACTTCTCTGTCCTCCAACATCTTGCTGGCAGGGGGACATAACGCACCTTGTTTGGGATTGGTCTAGCATGGATTCCAGGAAAGCGTGTTTACTCCACCTGTAACAGGTTGTTCTCCAGACAGCAGAATTAACATCCTCACTTATGGGTGACGTCAGCACCGACGGAATTCCGCGCGGCTGGGAGCAATTCCCCAGCTTTCAATAAGCCTTTGGGATTTGCTGGCCCACTCATGCATGGTCCTCTTCCCGCCCAAGGGTGCCTCTTGCTTTGCTCAGTCAGGTCCCTTAGCTTTAAGCCCTACCAAGCAGATGGCAACGGAAGGGCAAAATCCCAGCAACTCATCAGGGGATGTGGGAGTGTAGTAGAGGAGCTGATTCCTGCTGTCACGGGAGAACACCTGTTACATGTGCGTAACTGCACTTTCTTCTCCAGGAAACAAGCAGGAAGTCAGTCCTCACTTATGGGATTCCCCATCACCAGTTACCGAAACTAGAAAACCAAAAAACGCCTCCTTGAAGTGATAGGCAGAAGCCGATGCCCGAAAGGATCCCAAGTTTCCTCAGGTCCCCTGGGGCAAAACATTTAGTAGCCGTCGAGAAGGGTTGGAGGTCAGGAGTTTGCTTATACCCTAAACAGAGTACGGAGTACAGCCTGTTTGAAGGCGCTGTCCCACAGGGACTCCCTCTCCAGAAACTAATCGTAAGAGTAGGTATTTGCTAAAGTTCGCAGCCCTGGCAGATTGTCTGCCAGAGCCACTGAGCACAGCGAAGACACTGATGCCCACCTTGGCTCGGGGCGGTTGACTCAATGATCCAGCAGGGCGCCCTCCTTTCATGTGAGTGAAGGCGATTGCATTCTGCCACCCAGATTTATAGAATGCATTTTTGTGACTCGCAATGCTCAAAGCGCTTGGATCGTAGGACACGAAGAGCTGGCCAGACTTGCGATGAGTCTGGGTGCGCTTCAGATAGAAGGCAATAGCCCTCTTGCAGTCGAGTGATGCAAGCCCGCTGATGCTAGGTCAGCATGGGGTCTCGGGAAGAAATGGTGTCGGGAAGAAGTACTGCCTCCTGACTGATATGGAAATTCGAATACCACCTTCGGCAGGAACTTGGGGTGGGTACAGGAGGACCACCCTGTTCCTATAGAACGCGGTGTAAGGGGCATCAGCCATGAGGGCCTGAAGCTCACTCACGCCGCCATGCCGAGGTCACGCCTCTAGGAAGAGTTAGTCTTCCAGGATAGATGCCAAAAGCTCCCGTCGCCATCGGCTGGAAAGGCGGCCATGTAAGCTGTAATAAGCACTATGTTCACGTCCCTCTTCCGCTGGGTGAGACCAGATGGTAGAGGTCGAGAAAGCAGAGACCCCGCATAAAGCGGGAAGACGAGGAGCTGCTTGGAGAGAGGGTTTAACCCGCGAACAGGGAGGTGATTTGCCGAGATGGCACTCAGGCACACCCTGACCGAGTTCTACTTTCCGCCCTTCCTTCTAGAGGTGAAGGACTGTACTGGATGACCCATTGGGTAGGGACCAAGAAAATGGGTCAATCGAGAAGCACCGCCACTTTAAGGCATATGCCAATCTGGTCGAGTCCTCCATAGACGCCAGGATGACCTCCTCCCAAAGATCCAACCGGGCTAAGGATACCCATTCAGCTGCCATCTGTGAATGATAATGAGGCCACGTTCGGGTGAGCACCCGACCCTCTTCCTGGTGTTAGCAGACCCAGGTCACTCCCTGGGGCAACTGGGGCCTCGTACGAGGAGAAGCGCAGGAGCGGGAACCACTGCCGCCGTGGCCATGAATTAGCTCGAGTATCACTGATGCCTGCTCCCCTGAACCTTTGTGGAGGGTTTGATGAGAGGAGTGGGATGGAACGGTGTAAAGAAGACCGGAGGTCCAACTCAAGAGGAACGCATCTGGGGCCTCCCTGGCCGGGTGCAGAATCAGACCGCAGAAGCGGGGAAGCTGCGCATTCATTGTGCTGGCGAACAGAAGGCACAGGAACACAGTGCCCGCCATCTCTGGGTCCAGCCGCTCATTCATGAGGGTGGAGGATCCTGCTGAGCCTTTCCGTGCTGACATTCTCATGGCCCGGAAGGTCGAACCGCCTGTAGGGTCCATCCACTGATGTAAGGGAAAGGAACAACGGATGACTGCCTCTCAAGCAGAGGATGTGGGATCCTGTTTCTCCGTCCTTGTTTATGTAAAACATCGCTACTCATTTGTCGGTCTTCACGATTAACAACTTCCCTTTCAGATGGTCCTCGAAGGCTTTTCAGGGCCCAGCAGAGCCGCCTGAAAGCTTCGAGCAAGTTTATTTGCTGTTGGGCCTCTTCGGGTGACCAGTGTACCTGAGTGCAACAGCGCACTGCAGTGGGCTCCCCACCCCATCAGGGAAGCATTCCCCGTCAGGATTAGCTTGTTGCTTAGGAGTTTGGGAAGGACCGCCCCCAGAGGAGGTTGCGGATGCGCTCGCCACCAGTCCAGAGACCTGCGAAGGTTGTGGGAGAACCCGAATGGGGTCTCTGGAGGTGGACCCAGAGGCTGGGCTCCACTGAGCACTGAGGCACCACTGGGTTGTCCACATGTGCCTATAGGCGTGGGGGGGTGGACATGGACGGTAGAGACCATGGTTTCCCAAAAGTCGTAGCATAGTATGTTCCGTGACCCGATTGCTGCATCTGGATCTGAGCCGCCAGAGCTCGGAGATGGGCCGCCCGTCCGCCAACAGGAAGGCGGTCACGGGCTCTGGGTGTCGAGGTGCGCGCCAGTGAACTCCAAAGGCCTGTACCAGTTCAAGGTGTGACTTGGTGTATTGACCAGACACTACAGGCCTTTGCTGAGGCGAATCGTGCGGGATGCCGCGTGATCGGCTTCTCCAGCCGAGGACCCCTTGACGAACCAGTCGTCCAAGATACGGGAAGACTGGGACCCCTTGCCGCCTTAGGGGAGTCGACGTCTGCAGAGGCCACTTCTTGAAGACCTGCAGGGCGGACAGGAGTCCTGAAGGGAGCCACCTGTATTTGGTACTGTTCCCCTTGCACCCTGAAGCCACAGATATTGTCTGTGCTGGGGGTGAAGCAAGATGGGGCCGTAAGCGTCCCTGAGATCCAAGGGAGGCATATCCAATCACCCTGCTGTAGGAAGGGCATCAGGACGCCAAGCGATAGCATTTGAACCTTCTCCTGCACCAAGAACTGTTTAACTTTCCTGATGTCGAGGATAGGCCGTAGGCCTCCCGCTTTTTTTGGTAACGAGGAAATTCTGGGAATAAAAGCGCCAACCCCAAAGGTGCCTTGGTACCCTCTCCTACCGCCCACTCTGCTTGAGGAGGTTGTCCGGCTCCTGCTGCCGAGATATATCTGGTGCGCAGGGAGTTGAGAAGGCTCCCACTGGGGAAAAGGGAGGGGCAAACCCCCTGTCCAAGTGGAGATGGTAACCCATCTCGGACCCCCCCGATGACCCAGGTGTCCAGACGTGACTGACGCCCACTGAGGACGAAGGGTTGGGGCAGGTTGTATCCCCACTGGCTGCGAAGCTCCTGGGGGGCAAAAAGCTACGCTCCTGGCATCTAAAACCCTGAGTGGGTTGATGTTGCTTCAGGGTTTGTGCTTTGGGCCCTTTCAGCTTACTGTTGGTGTGGGGGGCCTTCCCCTGCGACGCTGTGACTGAAGCGGGGTGGCAGTGGCTGGGTAGGGTGGGTAACCCCGGTAGGGTATGCCTTTCTTTGGGAAGAACAGCTTCTTAGCCTGTGGTTTTCTTCTGAGGAAGGGAGGAGGGTCCTTCGCGAGAGACGTGTCTGGTTTTACGAACTCTTTCTCTATCTCGGCGGTCTTGTCCTCCCTGGGCTTATACCAAAAAGTTCTCGCTGAGCTAGAGGACGTCCATGAGCTTCTCCTGGACTCACTGCTCCAAGTCCGATGACTGGGAGCCATGCCCTGAATGCCGAGCCCCCGATGCTGGCAGCCTCCACATGGGCCGAGGATTCAAATTCATCATATGCGGCGCGGGAGATGTACTTGGAGCACTCCGTGGCTGAACTCAGGAGGTCCTGGAACCTTAGGAGGAGTTCGCGCTCGAGGCCTGCATATACCACCCGTGTTCCTTGGCGAGGTCGCATACGAACATGCCCATATACATTTGGTAAGTTAACATACCGTCCGGCAAGCATGGACCCTTGGTAAGTCTTGCATATCCCCTGGGGCATCAAGGGCTTTCGATTTCCCTGCCCGGCGGGACCGAGGAATGAGACTTCTAGCTCTTTTGCTTCCGCATCGCTGACCTCCAACCCATTGAGGTGTGGCGAAGCTGGGTCTTCCTGAACCCGAGGCCGCATTGTACCGCTGTACAGTGCATCGAGGCCCTTACTGTCAGACGGGTGGCTGAGTGAGAATGTTCACAGTCTTGGCAAAGGCATATATTAATAGGATTTGCAAGTGGATTGTGGGAAATGGTAGTCCATTCACACCCTACACAGCCCGTTCACCTAATTAGTTGTGCTTGAGTGTAAAGCCACTAAGATATTTATTTTATGGGGCTATTTCTCCCAACACAGATATGCTTGGTAGCCCATAAAACCGGATACTTGCTTTCAGTGTTACACTTAGAAAAACAAAATGCAGGAAACAACAGCTGAACTTGTCAGGCAATCAAATGAACAGAATAAAGACCTGGTTGGTACCAAACTGGTCTTTTCTTTAGGCTCTAGCTAATATTTTCGTAGCAGTGCATCAAACAACAAGCAAAACCCACAAAGAAGGGAAAAACTGTTTCTTTTCAGTTTAACTCCTTAGATCTTCACACATAGACTCAGAAGTGATTTCCTCAGAGCTCACAAGCAATTAGGGTAAGGGTCGCCGGGATTGCTATAAGTTACCTGGGGGCGGGGGCAGCTGAACCCACTTAGCTGGCTTGCTTTCTACTGCGTGGCTCAAATCCTATACTCAGAAGCTTTTCTGAGTAGATTACCGAACAAGTTTGTTTTTTCTTTTTGTGATGTTTGTTTTACTTTGTAAAAGTACATTACCAGGGAGTTGAGACAGAGAGCAATCCATGTATTCAAAGCCTGTATCTACCACCTCTCCCCCTTTCTTCAACAATCATGGGTTCAAAATCATGGATTGCCACAGAGGAATTTCTCAATCGAGGCACTTTTCATGAGAATACTTTGTTTCCCTGCTGTCGTTCAAGGGTATATCTAGGGCAGGATCAGTGTTCATACCTGAGCTTCCATTGCTGTTAGAGTTCCTCTTCTAAATAGCCTGGCCAGTATGTAGTCCAGTTCGTAATTTCCAGCCCTTCCAATCAAGATCCCTGGACACTGGATCTCTCTTCACATACCTTCTGGCACGGGACTTAAAGTGTCCCTTCCACGTGTCATGGCCGTCTCCCTCACAGGTACCGTCTGGAGATTCCATAGCTCTGCAGCACCATTCCTCTGGCTTTCCCCAGTCCAATGGTGTAAGCTTGCCTTTGGAATTCCTTCCAGTATCCGTACTGCTCTGGACTCCTTTAGACCTCCCAAAAGCGTTTCTCTTCTTTCTTCCAAAGGGTTTCTTGCCCTCTCTGTCCGTCCGCTCCTGGCTTCTGCTTCTGATGATCCTCCAGATGATGAAGCTGTCCAAGATGAGGATATCCAAAATTGATCAAGACACTGCGGATCTCCAAGAATCTGAGGATGATTCTCTGTAGAATAAACTCTACCTTTATTCTGCTTAGATGAGTGCTCTTTCCACCCTAGCACAGCAGAAGCTGTGTGCTGAATCAGGCCCTGCCCTTTGAGATGCAGTGCTTGGGGATTACCTCATAGCCCTCCTGATTGAACACACGTTTCCCCACTTCAGCTCCTCTCCAATGGCTGTTGGAAACTTGGTTGCATTCTGGGACTGGTAGTCTTTCTGGAAAAAATTCTGTTTTCGTTAATTTCTACCAGAACTGACAGGTTGCTGTGTTCCAGAGTCACTTCACACCTTTTCTATAGCATCCTTCCTGAGCTATGATTAAGCTTCCTTATCACAATACCCCCCTGCTTAAGTTATTACGGACTGGTGGTAACTGGTGAAACCTTCTTCTCTACAGTCCAGTAATACGAGGAAAGGGCATCCACCCTCGCATTCTTTGTGTAACTTCCCAGCACGCATGTTCCCACTTGAAAATCAAATGCCTGTAAGGCCATGTACCAGCGTGGTCAACCTGGCATTGTGGTTCTTCATTTGCTGGCAAACCACTTAAGTGGGGCATGGTCTGTTGACCACTGGGAAACTTTCTACCTGTAAGGTAAAACCTTAACGCCTCCACTGACCACTTTATAGGTAAAACATTCTGTTTTCTATTGTGGAATAATACTTTTGTTCAGGCCAGGGTGACAACTTCCTGCCTCAGGTACATCACAGGATGCTCCTCCCCTTCATGACACTGGGATAGAACCGCTCCTAGCTCTCCCCCTACATCCGATATGCATCTGTTTGAACCAGAAAGGGTTTCCTGTGAAAGTCCACCCCCTTTTCAGGTCCCTGTCCTGTACACAATTTTCCTTTTAGGACTGAAAATGCTTTTTCAGCTTTTCAGGGGTCCACTTTAGCTGGGTTTTTGGACAATTTCCTTTCCGCAGCATATCCGTGAAAAATTGCACTTTTTCTCTGCAAAATTGCGGTATAAATCTGCGGAGGAGTATCCAATAAGTCCCAAGAAACTTCTTAGTTGTTTCCTTTGTTTTTGGAGGGGGGAAGGAAAATTCCTGATGCTATCTACCTTACTCCTTAGATGGTGTAATTTTTCCTCTTCCCACTAGGTGGCCCAGGTTATTTTCACCTCCCTATTTGCAAAGGCACACTTCTTCGGGTTTAAAAAGTGATTTCCCGCTTGCTTCATGGAGCACAAGACTGCCCTGATCCTCTTTTTAAGATGCCTCCGCCCAGGTGTTTACTATGGATTATGACGATCATCCATATATGGCAAAAGCATAATTTTGGTGGGGTCGAAGTACCTTGATCCAACTAACCTTTGGCAGGTAGCCGCTTCTCCATGCAGTCCCGAAAGGCAATCCTCTTGAACTGGAAAAGGCCAACGGGGGTGCTGAATGCAGTCTTTCTGGGCTTCGGACTCCCTGGTTAGAGGGAGGGATTTTTGCCAAAAATATCCTTTTGTCAGATCAAGGGGTGGTTAAGTATTGAGCCTGTCCCAAGCTGTTCCAAACAGGCTCTTCAATTCTTGGCATTGGATATGCATCAAAAACTGATATTGCGTTTACCTGCCGGAAGTCAATACAAAATCTTAAAGATCCATCAGGCTTCGGTCACCAGGACTATGGGGCCTATTCCAGGGACTCTTTGACTCCTCTATTACTCCCATGTCCAACATCTCCTGGACCCCTTGTGCAACTACTTCCTGGGTCTCTGGGCTTCAGGCAAGCGATATGGCCTTTGCCGAATTAATTACCCAGGTGGAGTTATTATTTCATGGGGCAACCAAATGTGTATTCCCCAGGTATGGGGGGCAAACACATCTGGGGAATTCTTTAAGCAATTTTCCTAAATTTCTTCCTGTGGTACCACTGTAAGAGTTCCCTCACCTATGGGGGGCTCTGATTTTTTCTTTACAATACAGATTACCTGGGGTCCCAAAATCTTACTATTTATTCACATCCCTCTCTAGGGCACAGGTGGCAGCTAGGCTTTTAACCCCTTTGAGTAAGTAGAACAAAAGACCTTTGCGAGTTCAAAAAACACCCAACACGCAGAATTTTCCAGGGATTGTGACCTCCTCCACAGGTGGAAAACCCAGTTCTCTCACAGATCAATGGGGCAATTCTGTTCTCCGGTCTTCACGGGATAATCATTCTGTCCAAAATGAAATAACGAACTTTAATATTGCCCCTGTAATCGGGATCAATTACTCCTGCCCCCACATCGATGAAAAATTTTAAGGGCTAATACGGACACCTGGCGGCTACTCTCCCATAGCATCCAATAGGTATTTCCAACTTGGAGACAGTTCAAGCCGTGTCAACCAGGGCTCTCCCTTGGCTAGGTACAGTCACATTTTATGTACTGCACAGGTCAAACCCAGCAGCTTGAGGGGTTAGCCACACTTAGGAGCTGGGGCTTCTCTGCGAACCTAATGGTACTTTAAGACAAAGGTCTGCTTTGGGTTAGTTCGGTCTTCTGGGCGCTAAACCATCTTTTTAGCTGGGGTATGGGGACTTCCACATAAAGGCCCGGGAGGCTATTACCATTAATCCTTCTCCCTCCTTCTTTCCTAGTCCTTCCACTAGACCCTGCTGAAATCTTGGCCAGTCTCTTCCTAGAACCAAATCAAAGGGTAGCCTAGGCAACACTGCTAACAAAACTTCCTTCTTGTTTCCGCCAGGCACTTAACCTTTAGCCTAGAGGTGGGATCTGATGTTGAAGCCACCATGAATGCATCTGATGTGAACTTGGCTTTCAGGATTTCTAGGCCCCCCAAATCCTTCTTGGGCCATTATTCTCTGCCAAAGCCTTTTGACATCCTACTCTGGTTTCTTCCCCAGAGTCTAACAACGCATTTGTGGTAATTCCTTGCACATCAACCATCCAAAAGAAATCCTTCTTTGGGCTGTTTTAAATCACCACCCATTAAGCTAGGGTGTGTCTGGCATCCCGTTTCTAAATGTCCCCATTTTCCACACTTGAAACATTTCTTTCTACTCATCACTGGTGTCATCTGGGTTTGGCACAGTACATTTATTTTTCATACAACATTTTTAATTATTTTCTTTTCTGATTACCAGCACAGCTTGCCTCAGCACCCCATCTTCAGAGCGGCCACCCCATTCTATGGCAAGCCTGCCGTGGCTTCCAAGAATCTCTCAGCTAGGCATGGTTGCCTCTCGCAAGATTTTTGGCAAATTTTGACTGTATAAGGAAAGTGTGCAAATTCTTTAGGCACAGCAGACATAAATTGTTCAAGCATAATAATGTCTAATAACATTTCTACCGTCTTTTGCTCAGGCTCCAACCAGTTCCACAGCTAATCCTCTGATTCTCTGGGACTCAGAGGAACGGGTGTTTCACCCACTCTCAATGCAGTAGCTCTAAACATTCGCCTATACTCTGAAATAGCCAACCCTAGGTGATTCTCTAATAGCAGCCTTTACATCCTTATAATTCAAAGGTGGGGGACTCTTACTGCACCAATATTGAGCTCTTCAGCTCAAGGGTTCCTCTTCGGCATAGGTAGCCAGATTAAGGGCCCCTGCGCCATATCCCTCACAAAACACCAAGAAGGAGGTGTCTTTGGGTGGCGAATGTTGCTGAAGGACGGGCAGGGACGGAGTCTGAAGGGAGGTCTCGGTGGGCGCAGGTCTCTGAGGGAACTATCCCCATCTGACTCCCCAACCCAAGGAGATCTGAGGAGGAATCCGATCTGGGTTGGTCGCCCCAATCCAGAGGCCGAGGCCCGTTTTGAGCCAGAGGCCCTGGAGGATCTTGCCCCCGAGGATCAGGAAGGCGAGTGAGACTGACGACGAGGACTGGCCTCACGAGATTCACAGCTCTCGGGGGTTTCCCAGAGGTGGATTGTGGACATCCCTCGAGGGGAAGTATCGCTCTCTCGGCACAAACAAAGCTGAGCTGGGTGTGTGAGCCACCTGATAGACGGCTCTAAGAACGCAGAAACGCTGCATTCCAGTGCCAGGATACTGGGTTGTCCCACATGGGTGCAAGGCTCTGCAACACCGACACTGGGATGTCACTGGGTTGGACGTCAAGGAGGAGAGGTGGTCCCTGAGCCCAGGACAGCCCTCAGGACCCTGGGCGTTCATCGCCGGAAGCCTCTGTATCTGTACGAGTACCTTTTGAGGTCGCTCCTCTTGTCCGACTCTCGGAAACGCCCCGGGGGGGCCTAGCGACCACGAGCGCAGGAGCGCTCATGATTGTCTGGGAGGGGCCCCCGACATCGACTTTGAGGTCTTCTTTCTTCTTTTACACCGCTCCCCTTCAGGAGATCCCTGGTTGGAGTGATGCCTGGAACGCAGGACCAAGGAAGGGGAATCCCATGAGCAGGAGAGGGACGACTGGGGGCACCACCGATGGATTCCGTGGCGGGCCTTATGGAAAATGTCCCAATTGGACTTCTGCTTACGACTGTAGGGTCCACGCCCTCTGTAGATCCAATCAGAATTTACAAATACCCCGGGACCTCAGAACAGAGGACACTCATGTGTAATGCAAATCTTTATTTGTACCCAAAGAAACCAAACAAGTCTGCCAGTAATACCAAAGAGTATTCTGAAAAAGTGGTGTTTCTGGTAAATCTGGACAGAGTTCTTTACCCTCAGGTGCAGAGTGAAGGAAGGCTGCCCCTGATATAGACGTGTAGCTACCCGATATCACTCTCTGGTCGCAATGGCTCCACCTGCTTCTTGTTGAATATGCATTACCCATGACCTACCCAGATTCTCCTACTATAGATCGCTATGCCTTAGGTTTTGGTTCGTGCCATATAAGCTTAAGTTTTGGTTCTTGCTATAAGCTTAGGTTTCGTTTCTGCTAATAAGCGTAGGTTTAGTTTTCTGACTTACATTCCATTGTGAGCTGCACCCCTGCTATTTCCTGCATTGCTACCTCTGGCACTATCTTCAGGGCTGCAGGGGAATACCCAGATTATTCATGTCTGGACTTATTTAAGAAGTCCATGTTCTGACACATTATGCACAGGATATGGTTCCCTTCTGGGCTTGTTGTACTGGATTCAGTGTTACTCTGCTTCTCTTACATTCAGCACACACCTTTATCTTCTGGTGCCAAAGATTTTATTTCAAACCTCATGATTTAGGCAGAGTGCTGTCAGTGCTCCCGTGTCCTTAGCAAAGCATCTAGCAAGGCCTAGCAAGTCAAAAACATCCCTATCAGCCAAATTTCCCGTCATTCTCCAGTTTTTCTTTTTTCTTTTTTCTGTGTATGGGGCATAAGGTAGGAAAACCCCACAGCCTAAGGGCCATGGATTACGAGCATTTGGAGAAAGAGAGGTCTCATCAAGGGGAAACCTCATCATACTGCTCCCTAGGAGGACAACAGAACAATGTTTTAGTACTTTGTATTATCATTTTCTTACAGCAGGCCTAATAAGAGAGAACACACCACAACATGAAAAGAATGCCGAAAGCGGCCAATGCATAATAATGTGCTTGAAAGAAAAAAAAAAAAAACTGCTTTAAGTCCAAACCCCGAGTCCAGTGGGAAACCATGAGGGTCACACCTGTCCCAGATGTTGTCCAAATGTAACCCACCCTGGAAGTCATCGATATGCAAATCGGGACAAATGCTTAATCTTGCCTCATCGCATCCTAAAACAAAACTTGTTGTATGGTTGGCAAATCACAGTACAAACAATTAGTTTCATTAATGAATGTACAGGTTGCTGCCTTTGGCGAGCTAACAGGAAATCTAAATCACGCATTATTCTGTAGAGTCATTTGTGGTTTTGCTCCAAAGACTTCAGCAAGGCGTGAGGATGCGATTCAGTAACAGCTTTCATGTTGAATTGTGTAACAAACATTGTAGTCTGCGACATTCGCCATGCCAAGCTCAGCAGCGAAAGGCAGGAGTAGCCAAATGGGAATCCAAGCAGTCCAACTAAGGGCATCCCAAGCGGGTTCTTACTAAGCGGGGAATAAGTAGACTTAATATATTCATTAGGCTGAATGGCCTCATCTTCGGCAAGGTTGCAGCATCCCATGGGCTGGTTCCTAATGAGATGCTCCGCTTTGCACGGGACATATGGGAGCGGAGAGAATTGGGGGTAACATTCAGAGGAATGAGGGCAGAATAAAAAGTAACCTTGAATAAAGCACAGGGTAAGAGGGAGAGATTTACTACCTGATACAGGATTTCCCCACACAACCATTAATGACCCCCTACAGCAAAGAGGTCTGTGGTAGGTGTCCATATGCAAATCATATTATGCCCATCAAACCACTTAACAGAAAATTTCCTGTGGTAGATGAGGTAGAAACCCTCCTGAAACTGGACATCGGGAGATAGCATGAAATAAATGGAGATTCATTCTGAGAACAGTTGGCAGCACAGCCGAACCGTCGTGGTAAATGGGACCAAACCCCACATACCAGCGGAAGTCAGATCCATTAAGCACTAGTGGGCTCTCCGTAATATTTCCCCAATCACTTCGCATCTTGGAAAAGTCATTATTACCGGTTTGATTATACCACTTTATCATGACCGAGTTACTAGCAAAATGAAGGATCCATTAACCATATTATACGACAGGTTGCACCTGTGTGAAAAAAGTAATAGATACATTTGGTTATCAAACCATAGATCAAATATCATATTCGGTCAGCATAGACACGCAAAAAGGGTCATGTATCATATTCATCGTATGCCACGTCTAGGAACAATTCAAAGCTTCATAACAACTGGCATAAAAAATTATTATTATCTACACAAGCAAGCTGTCGTGCATACTCATTTAAGTGAACCTTTGAAACATGTACCGGAGCATATGATACACCCTGGAGCCGCTTTTAAATGGATGACGTGTATCCAAGTGTCAGCATCATTCAAACCGTTTCTGAGCATATCTATAGATCATATCAGTGAAGTCCAGAGTACCAGGACTCAAAAGGACCACTCAGAACCGGAAGGTGACCTTTGGCTATGACTTTTTCCCCATGGCTGAGAGTTCAGGATACACACGGGACATTTTGCCACTAATTCCTGAATTCAGTTCTTCATGTGAGGGCACCAAAATATATCTTTTAGTATACATGGATATGTGCAGTGTTGGAATGGTATACCCCATGCAATAGATCCGTGAGGCGTTTTCAGTGCTGTATAAGAGAGACATAGCTTTTCCCGAGGGGTGCACCCACACTTTCTTAATTTGGGTGCAACCGAGCCTCTCCCAGTTCCCAATTTCATAGACAACGCATCACTCTGGAAGTCTGTAAGATCTGGCAACAGATATGTCTGTGATCGTGTGACCGGCAAAATTAATGAGCCACAGTCGGTTACTTCTTTAGCTAGTTGATCTGCCAACTCATACCCAATAGCTGGAAGGATCTCCCTTGGGTATGAGCTGGGACCCATTCACAACATAAAACAAATTGTCGAGCCTACGTTTCTCTAGACACTCATACATTGATGTATTTCATTAAGATGTGGGACTGCAACTAGCCGAGGAGGTGATAAAACCTTGCTGTGACTACTTATGATGGAGCACTGTCACTATACGGGCCACATAATGGGAGTCAGTGAATATGACGATGTTCTGTTTTAACTGATGCAGCAGGACTGCCAACATTGCACAGAGTTCAGCACCTTGGGCACTGTACCACCTTCTTGTTCAGTCAAGAAAGACAAAATATCTTGTCCTTTGTGCTGGGCAACCATCACATGTTGCTGGGATCTTAAGTGGATAAACAGTTTTATTATCTTGATCGTCCCCTCCTTACTCCTCACCTTTATCTGAGTTATCGGTGACACAGGACTGGGTTTGAATCTTTGATTTCTGCCTAACACTCTTTTGTTTAGGCTTTTGTGACAGAAGTTCTGCTGTAGCCTCTTTTAACTGAGCTTACCTTTCCGTCAAGTATTGGTCTAAACGCTGCTTCTCCAATTTTAATTTAAGATCTCTCTCCTCAAATTCATGATCCAGACGTTCCTTCGTCTGGGTCAGCTCATCCTTTTCAGCCTGGATTTTGGCTCTATTTTGCTCTACCTGAACTTTCAATTTTTCTAGTTCAGCTTGTGCCTCCGCATATCCACTGGGGTCAGCAGGTTCTGGAGGTTGTCAGACGGCTGCTAGGGTGAGAACTTACACAATCTTGACGATGCATATCTTCATATGATTCTTGCAAGGTATTGTGGGTATTGTAGTTCATTCATCCCAAACACAGTGATGACAATAATTTGAGTTGTGAAACCAAGTGGTAAGATCAATAAAATACTTCTTTTATTGATGGGGTTTAATTCACCCAGCACATGTATGCTTGATAGCACTATAAATTGAGGTTACTTGCTTGCAGTGTTAAAATGGATAACAAAAAGTCACAAAGTAAACCAGAAAACAAACCTTCAGCTTGTCAGGCAATTAGCTAATGTTTTCTTAGCAAATAATTACCAAATACAAAGGCACAAAGAAAAGAATAAACTTTGCTGGTTAGGTTAACTTCTGCTTATTTTCCACGCAGATCTCAGCAGTGATTCTCCCTTGCTCACACACACAATCAGGTGCAGCCCTAATTACTATCAATGGACCAGCTGAAAGCCTTTAGCTGGCTGGCTGCTACTGTGTGAGCCCAAATCCTGCTTTAAGAGCTGTTTGCAGTGGAAATAAAGAACAAAGTTAGGTTTCTTTGTGATGGCTGATGTGTTTGACTCATAGAAAGCTAGCAATAGCATTTAGATAGAGAACAGTCCATGTAAACTGTACTTTCATCTGCTGTATCAATTATCATAGCGGTCACTATCAGACATTGGCACAGACGAGTCTTTCATGAAGGCACTATCATGAGAATGCTTATTCCCTTGCTGCCATTCTCTATTATAGATAGGGTCTGGATCAGTGTTCATACCTGAGCCTCTCCTGCTATCATTATTCCTCTCTGTATAGCCTGGCCAATATGTAATCCAATTCTGATTTCCATACTTCCAATCTTGATCACTGGAAAATTGATCTCCTCTCACTTACCTTCTGGCCTTGGTCTGAAAGTCCATTCCACATGCAGTCTTCTCTCTTCCAGGTAGCCACTGGTGATTCCGATCTCTGCCACTCCATTCTCTGGCTGAATCCAGTCCAATGGACTCTGCTGGCTTTTGGAATACCTCCCAGTATGAGTACTGCCTTGGATCTCCCAGACCTTCCAATGGCCTTTCTTCTCTTCCTTCCAGAGAGTTTACTTCTCTCTCTATCTGCTTGGCTTGGCTTCTGTTTCTCCTTGAAGCTCTCCCTCAAGCCCTTCATGAAGCTGTTCTTCAAACCTTCCCTGAAGCTGGGCTGGAGCTTGTAGTAACTGTTATCTGAAGAATAAGCTCTATTCTTATTCTTTTCTAATGTGTGCTGCTCCCTAACACAGCGAAGCTGTGTTTAATCAGTACCTGCCCTTTGATATGAGAGCTTAGGGATTACATAAAAGCTCTCTAGATTGCACAAACATACTCTCAATTCATACCCTCTCATGCCTGCTGTAAACCTGGTGCAATTCTGGGACTGGTAGTCTTTTATATGAAAACTCTGTTTTCTTGCTTCTACCAGAACTGACAGGTTGCTTGTTCAGAGTCACATCATCTTTTCTATAGCTCCTACCTGAGCTATGATAAGCTTCCTTATCACAAGGTGCAGAAGACTTCAAATTTATGTGTCCCTCGATTTTTGCCCACATCCCGCCTTCATTTGCAGCGTCACTGAGGGCGTTCTCTAATTCAGGATTGAGGGCATAGATGCTGAGGATTTGGGTTTCTGTGGCCGGACTACTGTAGGCCGGGTCCAACTACAAAAGGGTCTCTAATTTTCCTTACCAAGATTGCCTGAGTATATGTGAGCCATACATCAGGATTTAAATGAATTCAGATTACAGTCACTTGTCAGCAAAATTCCTTTATTCAGTACAAGCAAAGCAAGCACAGATACACAAGTGTCTGTCTGAGGGACCCAGGGGCGTGGACAGCGTTTCTTAACCATACGGTACAGTGGGGACAAAGAAAGCTGCCCCCGAGTCCTGAAATTGCCTCTTCTTATATACCTGTTCTCTGTCACAAACTCTGTCCCAAAGTTCCATTGAATTCTGCTGAATTACTGACGTCACTTGCAGAACTTGCAAAAGCATGAGCAAACCTTACAAAAAACTTGCAAGGTCAGAAAGGTTAGAAGAACTTCTGCCAGTGCAAGCCTCAGACCACTCCTATGTTTATCACCAAGCAACAGATTACTAAACAACCGTTGGTATTCAAAGTCTGCACTTCAAAGTGCTCAGGGTCCACTTATCAGCTGATCACAGCCCCCTTGTACATGCCTTTTCATTTCTTGGAATTCCATCTTCTGACACTGTGCTTTTCAGGGTTCAGAATATGGCACAACTGACAGTTTTTTTCTCTCAGTTTTGTCATCTTCTAGGCCTGTATTCCTGTTTTGCTAGTTTCCACATTCCCTTGTACACTTCTGCACAAAAGTGTGGGTCACCAGGCTATCCCATACAAGGCCACAAAATACTGTTTCATAACCCACATGCATGTCTTCTTGTGTCAAATCATATGTTGCTGTGTATATTTTCAGGCAGACAAGGGTGCAATCATATAAAGCAAACCTATAGCGCAGCCCTGAAATCAAGACTTGGACTGATTAATATCCCGTCAATACGGGATCAGAATATCCTATAAGCTGCCATGGTTTTACTTTCTGATGCCCAGTAGGGCGGTGGGAGTGGTGCTCGGTGCTGAGGGGGCCGAATCGGGGCCTGCCTGTATCCACAAAGATAAATGTCTTAAGTGTTCTAACTGGGGTTTATCACATTTGTGGAAAAGAATATGATTCCTAATTTTTGCTAAAATGAGCGGATTGAATGATCCTCCCGTGGCCAGGCGAGAGAAGGATTCTTTTCACCCATTTTTCCCATTTCTTAGAGCAATCTGTTATGGATGTTTCCAAAAGGGGGTTTTGTTTAATGAGGTAATCTATTGGGACTCAGGCCGGGCTCGGCCACTGTCTTACTTTCCTCCCCCTCTTTGGACTTTCTCTTGAACATTTTCCCAATATACATATACAGTCCTATCTAACTAATAACAAATCAACAAGAGGTACCTCCCTTTATTTACGGATATACTTTCCTTTATTTACAGGAAAGTCCCCCTATTCTCTCTCATATTTACAGAATATAGTCTCCAACCTCTTTATTTACAGAGGAACGAGTTAGAGAAATATTTCTCTGAGACTTATACACACAGTCCTCCTTTCGCTTCATCTGTCTCTGGCCATCCCCTTGCAGGAGTACGGAACCGCGAATCGAGACTCCACATTCACTTCGTACGCAATTGTACGTCTCAATCACACACAATCAGTCTCAGATATAAAGCAAATCTAATGCCATTTCACTCCCTTTTCCCAAAAATCTCCCCTATAAATACACAATAATACATGGTACCAATATTTATACACAAATAAAGATATCTTACTCACCCAACTTGTGGAGAAGTCTTCCATCTACGATGTTCAGATAGGTAACACTATCCCACCAACGGAGTCTTCATACGGTATCCAATCTCTCGTTTCTCTTAGAATGGTATCCTCATCTCCTATATTATGAGGTATCCCTCATTCCCTTTTGGAACGGTATCCTCATCTCCTGTATCTCAGTGTGACAGGAGGTATCCTCATCTCTGATATAGAGCCAAAAATCAGAGGAATCCCTGCGCAATTTAGAAAATTTAGGAGTTTTAAATACTCAGGTCCCTTTTTGGGGCACCAATTGTAGGGTCCAGCCCTCTTAGATCCAATCAGAATTACAAATACCTCGGAACCTCAGAACAGAGACACTCATGTGTAATGCAAACCTTTATTTGTACCCACAGAAACAACAAGTCTGCAGTAATACAAGAATATCTGAAAAAAGTGGTGTTCTAGTAATCTGGCAGCCTTCCTTCACTCTGCACCTAAAGGGAAGGAACGCTGTCAGATTACCAGAACACCACTTTGTTCAGATACTCTTGTATTACTGCAGACTTGTTTGTTTCTTTGGGTACAAATAAAGATTTGCATACACATGAGTGTCTCTGTTCTGAGGTCCCAGGGTATTTGTAATTCTGATTGGATCTAAGAGGACTGGACCCTACATGGCTCAGCAGGGCCTTGGAGGACATTGTCTACAGAGCGAGCAGAGCTCCGGATCATGGTTGGCCCCGAGACACCGCAGACAGCCGTCATGTGTGTCCGTAAGCGGACATGTTCTTGGAGCACCTGTCACAGTTTTTAAAACCGCTGGCCATCGGGATAAAAAGGACCCCGTGAGGTCGAAGATCCACGCGGCCAGTGATTGGGAGAAAAAAGGGCGCAAAGCCCACAAAAGGGAAAAAATGCTACAAAAAGGACACCCCCTTGCTCAAAGAAAGAAAGAGCAGGTGAAGGACGGTAGAGGATAGCAGCAACCGGAAAAATAGAGGCTGGAAAAAAAGAGACACTTTTCCGAGGGTCGAAGACATGAGTCCGAAGCATAATCCGAGACCGGTGAAAAGTGTGGTTCTGTGTTCATCAAATTCTCCTCAGCTTATGAAGCTTTCTGACACCGTGAGCTGCTCCTAAAACGGAAGAATGCCTATGAGAAGGATAATATAGAAAATCATTTACCAATTGCTCCTTCTAAGTGTTAGAGGGCAGAGCACCAGATCAGGACCCTTAAAACAGTTGCTCCCAAGGATCAGTCTCGGTTCCTGTACTTTTCAATCTTTAGACTGCTGATCGTCCATAAATCTTGAAAATTAAGCTATTGTATGCTGGGACTTGGCTTCCTCCATGCCAGCAGCTCATTGGAGGATTTACAACAGTCTATAGAAAAAAACATTGATTTTAGTCCCTTGGTCTATGATACTATAAAAAAAGATCAAAGAATATAAATATGAATCTTTCCATGAAATTAGTTGAAGATGAAGCAGGTCATTCCTCTCTGCCTCCCTCCTCATGCACGATTGTCCCTCCTCTTCCCCATCCCAAAATGTATGACAGTAAGGGAAAAAAACCCAGGAAGAATACAAAATACCATTATTCCATATCATCTTGCTAGACCAGTCCAGATAAGTTGGTTGTGTCCCCTACCAGCAGGATTAATGGAGACAAAGAACCAATGAAAAACCCAGGTTTCAATTACATCATTCTTATTCCTCAATTCGCCTCAGCCACCAGAGGTCACTTCAGTATTCTTTGTCTCCAGCAGATGATGGATGGATTTTCTTCTCTCTGTAAAAAATCTGAAGATTGAGAGGATAAGAGATTGATTAAACGCTCATGAACACCCACCTTGAGTACAGAAAGGTGACTCTCTCACTCGAACACGATGTGGGAGGCTCCATTAGATTGCAACCTTTTTGGTAGCCATAGAAGGAGGGAAAATTGGTTCATCTTCATGCCCTTATCATGAGCAGCCATAAATTGCAAGGATTCTGAAGGATCTGGAAGAGTACAGCAGCCTCACACAACCTCAGTGCTCCCTCCCTCCTCTTCTATGCTCCTTGCTGGCTCCTGAAGATTGCAGAAGGCTCTCCGAGGGGTCTGCCTGTCAGCCACCTTCTACACAGTGCTGTAAAAATAAAACCTGCCAGTAAAGCAGTTTCAGGGGAGTAGAGCTGAGCCGGCACAGATCCTACACCTGGGGCTCTCACGGGGTGAGTACCAAGGCCTGACTTTGTCATTGTCCTTTTTAGGGGCTCTCGGTTCCATCTCTGAGGGATGCAATCCGGGGTGGACTGCTAGCAACCACTGGCACTGTGTGGGGGGGTATCCTGCTGTGTTCTGCACGTGATAGTAACATTTTGCCTATTGTGCACCTGGTGGTTGTGCGGTGCTAATGCGTGTTTCCACTCAAGTGGCTTCCATTTAACCTCCTTTACTGGTGCCTTTAATGCGCGTTACGTAAAAGCACAGTTAATGTGCACTTGCGGGCCAATATAGTTTTAGCTCGTGCTCTTGTGATACCCTACATATAGTGCAACTCCTCCTCCCCTTCTTCCTACCCTGTCCTTTCTGAATAAAGTATAGCTTGTTATAGTTATATCCAGTCATGGTTTTCTGTGAGCCATGTTTCTGTAACTGCCACTAAATCAAGTCAGCCTCTCCCATTAAAGCTTCAACATCTGGGATCTTATTTCCCATGCAATGGGCATTTATACACAACGATTTCCCTATGTTGCCCCTTTTACCCATTTCTATAAAGGTATTTAATGTTTCACTTACCTAGGGGCTTTCTTCACCCATCCCCAATGAATCTAGTTTAAAGCCCTCTTCAGTAGATTAGTATTCTGTTCATATGTAAATAGTCAGTGTTTAGTTTTCTTTGTAAATAATTACCCTGGTTACCCAAGTTTTTGTTCCTGTTCTATGTAAAAATAAAACGGATAATATGTATCTTATCTGATGTTTCATTGTTCTATGTAAACCGCGCTGACTGTAAATAGTGCGGTATATAAAAGTTGTTAAATAAATAATAATAAATTAGCCAGTCTGCTACTGAAGACAAGTCAAACTTTCTTGGACAGATTAACGCCATCTCTGCTCTGCAACCCTTGGAAACAGCATCCCATGGTCCAGGAAACCAAAATTCTCTCGATGACACCATCCACGCAGCCATGCATTCACCTCCAGGGTGCAGGTTTCTCTGCCTTGGCCTTTACCCTCAACAGGGAGGATTGAAAAGAACACCACCTGCGCCCCTGTTTACTTCAGCCTCTGTCCCAGAGCCAGGAAGTCATTTTGATATGCTCAGAGATATATCTGGCATTATCATTTATGCCGACATGGATTAGCAACATTGGGTAATAGTCAGTGGGCTTGATGAGTCTCCGCAAACTCTTCGTAACATCTCAGTTTTAGCACCTGGCAGGCCGCATACCTCTGGATATCAAGTCTGGTCAGCAGATGGATTCCTCAGTACCCTTCAGAAGAGAGTCACCAACCAGCACTACCCTTGGCTTCCTTGTGGTCACTGATTCTGAAACTTTAGGGCTCTTGAGCTCTGGTTATTCCCTTTCCAGGGATGCATTCACCTCCTCCACTTCCAGGGTTGCATAATGGTTCTTCAATTCACGGGATGTAGAAGTTGGATTGGTGATTCTGCAGGCCCTGGTGACGTGTGTCCAAACTTCGTCATTCTGTAGACTCCATCTTCTCCTCTGCTGGAAGAGCTTGGATGTTGCAAGAAGCATCTTATCAATGTACTTCTCACTGTCTTGAATGATCCTTAGCTTTCGCCACCTCCTCTCTGAGTTCCTCTACTTGTTTCTTGAGAGCTTCAGCATGCAGGCATCCTGCACCTGGAACCGGTCATGCATCTGGCATTGAGATCACTGTCTGGACAGAGGCAGAAGATGGAACGGGGGCAACAGCTTAAACGATAAGATTTTTCACAGCCAGTGTGCAGGTCGTGGAGCTTAATTATCTGTTTAAAGCAAAAGAGAGAGATCTACCAGCCGGTTTCCCAACTGTCCTTTCAGAGAAAAAGCAGTTAAATTTCTTTAAGTGTTTTCAAAATGTGTTGTTCCAAGTCCCTGTGTGTAGTTAATTGGGGAGTGCCCTATAAAGCAAGATTGTTCACTACGGGTAGATGGGAGTTGGGGGGGGGGGGTAGGGTGGGAACTAACACCGGATGAGTCCTGCTAGGCTAGTCCAGGACCTGCCCCTGGAATTGTGTTGGTCTGTTATGCTGCAGCGGTATCTTTTTGTCCGCTATAATCTGGATGGTGGCCCAGCAGGCTTATAACCTACTGACAATCTTCTGTTCAAACTCTCTGTACATAGTTTCTGTGCTGTTTGGTTAAGCATTGTTGCCCTCGTTGTGGCTGTGTGAGGTTTGCCATGTCTTATCATTTGCTTTGATATGAATACTGAGTTGCTCACTAGTAGCTAAGGTGGATAGAGGC
This sequence comes from Ichthyophis bannanicus, assembly GCA_033557465.1. Taxonomy (NCBI): domain Eukaryota; kingdom Metazoa; phylum Chordata; class Amphibia; order Gymnophiona; family Ichthyophiidae; genus Ichthyophis; species Ichthyophis bannanicus. Next base: position 139,370,716 of record CM066031.1, on the reverse strand, counting down.
ATGGGAGTGATGTCATTGAAGCCTGGGCATTGCATTGGCTCTCTTGTCTCCATACATTTGCTAGTAGGGGTACACAACCCACTTGTCTGGACTGGTCTAGCAGGACTCAAGGAAAGGAAATTATGTAATGAGTAAAATGTCCCCTTTGCCTTTTTGTGGAGCCTCTGAAAGGATACAGACATAATGGAGGCAATATAGGTAGTGTGATAGGGCTGAAGCTATTGAAGCTGTGAACCTGAAAAAAAACGCTGTCTTTCACAAAGCAGCTGACTTGCAGGAGCTGCAATTGCATAGCAGCACAAGCTAGAGGGAGCAGGCATGAACATGCAGAGACTGAGCAAACACACCCAATTACTGATTATGCAGTGACTAATCAGATGCACCTGAGGAGTAAGCCAGGAAACTCAAGAGGAGAATGGCTTTATAAGCAGAGCTCTGCAGCCAGAGACCAAGGAGGGGAGAAAGAGGAGAAGAAGCCAGGATCCAAGGGAGAGAGGACTCCAGGAGAAGCCAGGATCCAAGGGAGAGAGACTCCAGAGAAGAAGCCAGGATCCAAGGGAGAGGGACTCCATGCCTGGAGGGAGGCCTGAGCTCATCACAAGGATTGGGAAAGGAACTTAAAGGTACTGGAAGGAAAGGTCCTGACAGTGGAATCCCCCATACTGAGAAGCAGCGAAGCCTGGATTCTTTACCTGGCCGTCCCAAGCTTCAGGGACGACAAGCAGTGCCCAGGAGGACTCCCAGAAACAGTCTGTAAAGGAGACCGTATCCGAGGAAGGATACCTGGTAAGGAAAATACCAGCAGCACCAACTTCAGGAAGCCAAGGTACAGTGGTGCTTTATTTCTAAAAAGAGACTCAGCTCCTAGAATAGCTTTTGAATCAGAATAATTATTCTGAGAGGAATGAAAGTAGGCAGGAGTTCTGGAAGCCACGACATAGAGGCCTAAGAACAAGCCATGCTTCTTCTATGAAAAACCTTGAACAGCCCAGCTGGAAGCTAGCTGAAGGAAATACTGATTTGCCCACTATAGCAGCCAAGGAAAGTTCAAACACAGGAGAAAGCACAGATGAGCTGGAACCCATGCAAGTGGAGCTTGGGGATTTAGAAGCATTGTCACAGGAAGAATTAATGGACTGCTCTGTTTGTGTCGCGGGAAGCCTTGAGTCACTCCCAGAGCTATAGTTTACCGGAATATGCTCTAATAATGTTTTGCTTACATCGAGTTAAAGGAGAACTGGTTTATTTGTTTCACTCCGAAGTTTAGAAAACCCTTTATATTCCACAAGGAACTGTGAAGCCTGTAACAGTTTTACTTGTTTAATAACACTTTGGCATAAACCTGAAAATAAGGAAAATTTTACTTTTGTTACTTAGCGAACCTCAGTGCTAAAAGGGAAATAAAAGCTTTTTGTTTACCCTCTACTTGGCATACACAACTCATTCCTATAAGGAGAAGCGCTACAAGGACCAAGGTGCATCTGGCCCAAAAGAGTCTCTTACTTCTACAATTAATTTAAATACACAACCTGCCCCTGCAGCCACCGGCCACCAGGGGGGGTGGTGACAGTTTACCTGGCATTGGGGCAGATGCAAGAGTTATTTTTCAGGGATAGGGTAGTTTGTAGTGTAGTTTTTGGGTATGAGAGTGATTTGGGGTGGGGGGGGGTCAGTTGCAGAGAGGTAGTATTAAAGGTGGGATAGTTTGCGAGCAGTGGGGGCATTTGGGGTGGGATATTTTTTGGGGTGGAATAGTTTGTAGGATGGAAGGCCAAATGAGTTGTGGTATTTTTTTGATGGTAGAGGCAGTTTGTGGGGCACGAGGGAAGTTGGAGGGAGGTCATTTCAGAGGGTAGAGGTACTGGTAGGATGTGGGGCATTCAGTGGGGTATTTTTTGGGGTTCGAGTAGTTGGTGGGCATTTGGATGGAGTATTTTAGGGGGGGGTGGTAGACTGTGGGATAGCTTTAGCAGGTGGGAAGTAGCTTAAAGGGGAATGGGGCAGTTGCAGCATGGATAGTTTTTGGGGTGGGGTATTTTGTAGTGTGGTGTGTGACAGTTACTGGGGGTTACGTTTTGGCAGTAGGAGTAATTGACAGAGTGGTCAGTCTGCTAATGAGGGGTTAGCTTTTCTCAGTGCGGTGGGGGGAGCGGTGAGGCAGTTGCAGGAGGTAGTTTTTAGGGTGGGGCAGTTTGCATGGCAGTGAGGGCAGTTGTGGCAGTGTAGCTTTTAAGAGTAGGGTACTTTTCAGGGGGCTGGGGCAGTTATAGGGGGATAGTTTTTGTGGATGGGGTTATTTACAGGATGGTGGGGCGGCTGCAGGAGCGGTTAATTTTTCTGGTGGGGCAGTTTTTGAGATGTGAGGTAGTTGTGGGAGGTGTTTTTGTAAGTGGGGCTGTTGCATGCTAGTGGGGTGGTTTCCGGTGTGTAGTTGTTTAGAGCCGAGACTGCAGCACATTGAGGCAGTTATAGCAGATTGTTTTTTTAGTGGGGCACTTCGGGGGACTGTGGAGGTGTATTTTTAAAGGAGCAGTAAGCAGTGTGATGAAGCAGTTGTGTGGAATATCGTTTCATGGTGGCAACATTTGGGGATTTAGTAAGGACAGTTATGAAGGAGTCTTTTTTGGGGCTGTTGCATATTGGTGGTGCAGTTTGATATAGGGGAGGCTTTGGTATTGGGGCATTCTGGTAGGCTGGGAGCCTAGGAGAATGGGGAGAGGGTGTTTGAAAGGAGCAATCCCCTAGCTGCTGTGTTTCACTGATACGATTCTATGATACAGAAACAGAAACTCCTTCTGTCATAGAAGTTTACTGGCCTCGATTTTTGGGGCACTTATTTCTCTGCAACCCCTGCTCTGATTTGGTCCATTTTTGAACATGATGTGTCTTTTTTTTAATTTTATTTTTACAAAATTTTACAATATGACAAGAAGTTACAAACACTCTTGTAGAAACAGAAAGACATCTAAGAAATAAACATACCAAAAACCCCTATAGCGGTACCTAAACAGAGAAATCATCCAAGACATCTTCCTCACTAGCCCACAAAAAAAAAAGGGAGTAGAGGAGTCATACAATTTATATAACCAAATATGCAAGAAAACTTAAAGCATTCTCAAAAACACAGGCAAATCCATTATGAGAGATTAGGAGAGCCTCCTTCCGAGGACTCCAAATGTCTAGCATTAAAATGAAAGCAATAAGTTGGGATGGTTCGTAAAACACATAAGAAATAGATTTAAACTTTACTAAACATTTACATGGATGTTTTAGAAAAAACAAAACCTCCCAACTGCAATATTCCAGAACGTAACAAAAGAAATTCCTTTCTTCGCTTCTGAGTAGTCCTAGCCAAGTCAGGATAAATCCTAACTATCAATCCTCTAAAAGGAATATGTTTTTTCTTAAAAAAAAGCTTCAATAGCTTCATTCAAAAGCTTCATTCTCTATCAGAGAGGATCGCAAATGTAACCAATAAAGTAGAAGGAACAGGGTCTTCAGAGCCAGAACTCTCCAGCAGCTCAGAGACATTTAGAATATTAACTTGTTTCTGTGAACTGCCCAATATAACCTTGCCAGTGTCCTTAATACCACTTTTTCCTACATGCAAAGTTACATCCCATTGACTATCCGGGGTTAAACCCTCAATGCTAGTGGCTGGCTGCTTTTTAGTAGCGCTAGCCGCCGGCACTGAATATCGGGCCTGTTGTATTCCATGCATAGGGGGTGGCTAATTTACAAAGGTGTATTATACTACTGAACTTGATAAACTGTTCTTCTCCCGCAATAATGCCCAATGCCCATTTTTTTTTTATCTAGAAAAAGATGATCCTAGAAACAGTAATACAAAGACAAATCTCTGGGAGCTCACTGAGAAGACTGATGTGGAAACGATGTTTTCAGAAAGAGACAAAGAGGAAACTTCTTTATTTTCTGAATGCAGAGAAAAGGGAATAAATCAAAATAAAATAAAATAGAAACAAAAAAATTCAACAAGAGACTCAACTCTGTGTGAGTACAGTGCCAGTAATATCATACAACAGGGGAAGATCAGAATAAACAGATAAGAGAACAAAGATGTTTATGTGAGATATGTGAAATAGTCCTCAGCGATCATGTAACTCTGAAATCACAGCAGAGATCTGATACTGAAGAGAAACCAACGAGATGTACAGACTATGGGAAAATCTTCAGTCAAAAGGGAGAACTACAGGGACAACAGAAAACATGCACAAATGAAAGACCTTTCGCATGTTCTGAGTGTAGGAAAGATTTCAGCAAGAAAAAAAACCAAATGAAAAATCAGAAAATCAATAAAGAAATTAGAATGTGTATCAGTACTGAAAATGGAAAAAGCTTTATTAATAAAGGAAACCCCAAACAATACCAGAAAAATTGCACTAATGACAGAACATCTGAATTTAATTGTAAAAAAAATTTAATAAGAAAAGAGAAATTCCACCCAAGGAAGAGACCAATTACTGATACTGAATTTAAGAAAGTCTTCTATCACACGAAGACATTCACAGACTACAAAACATCTCAAACTGATGAGAGACCATTCACTTCCTCCAAATCTAAAAAACACTTGTGTGAAGAAAGACAATACAAAATATCAGAAAGTCCAAAAATGGAAGACAGAAGTTACATGTACTGAATGCGGTAAAAGCTACACTCTGGACGAAAACCTCAAAAAACACCAGGGAATCCACACGGGAGTAAAACCATATTCATGTTCTGATTGTGGTAAAAGCTTCCGTGAGAAACAAACACTCACAACCCACCAGAGGATCCACATGGGAGTAAAACCATATACATGCACTGAGAGTGGTACACGCTTCCGTGAGAAACAAAACCTCACAACCCACCAGAGGATCCACATGGGAGTAAAACCATATTCATGTACTGAGTGTTGTAAAATCTTCCTTGAGAAACAAAAATCACAACCCACCAGAGGATCCACATGGGAGTAAAACCATATACATGCACTGAGATTGTTAAAAGCTTCCGTGAGAAACAAAAGCTCACAACCCACCAGAGGATCCACATGGGAGTAAAACCATATTCATGTACTGAATGTGATAAAAGCTTCCGTGGAGAAAACAAAACAACTCAAAACCCACCAGAGGATCCACACGGCAGTTAAAAACCATATATCATGTACGAGTGTGCTAAAATTTCAGGTTATAATACAACAACGTACAGTCCACAAGAGAATCCACACAGGACTAAAACCATATAACCATGGTACTGAGTGGTGGCAAAAGCTATCAGGTCAGAAAGGACCAAAACTTAGAATCCATCAGAGAAGAATCCACACGGGAAGTAAAACCATATACATGTACTGAGTGTGGTAAAAGCTTCAATCAGTAAAGGACAGCTTAAAATCCACCAGAGGATTCACACGGTGATTAAAACCATATACAAGCACTGAGTGTGGGTACACTCTTCATTCAGAAACAAAAACTCACCAATCCAACGACAGGATCCACACGGGGGTAAAACCATCTACATGCACTCAGTGCAGTGTAAAAGCTTCAATGATAAAAAAACAAACGCGCAATCCACCAGAGAATCCACACGGGGAGTAAAGACATATTACATGTACTGAGTGGCCAAACGGTTTCAGGTATAAACAACAGCTCAGCAACCTCACTCACAAGAGAATACACACAGGGAATTAAAAACCATGATACATGCACTGAGTGTGGTAAGAAGCTTCCGTGAGAAAACAAAAAAACTCACAATCCACCAAGAGGATCCACATGGGAGTAAAAACCATATTTCATTGAACGGGTGGGAGTGTGGTAAAAAGATGGGGGCTCAGTCAGGAAAAGGATCACTTAGAATACACCAGAGAATCCACACGGAACTAAAAAAAACCATATTACATGCAGTGATAGTGGGTAAAAGCTTTACTCAGAACGGAAAATCTCAAAATTGCACCAGAGAATCGCATGCAGGATTAAAACGCATATACATGTTTACTGAAATGTAATAAAGGATTCATTTCTAAAAGAGATCGTCACAGTCCATCATAGAATTCATACGGGAGTAAAACCATATCCATGCACTGAGTGTACTAAAAACGCTTCACTTTGAAAAAAAGGACAGCTCACAGTCCACCAGAGAATCCACACGGGAGTAAAAGGCCATATGCATTTGCAGTGAGTGTGGTTAAATGTTTCCAGTGAGGAAAAAACACCTCACAATCCACCGAAGCATCCAACACTGGAAGTAAAACCATATCCATGTACCGAGTGTGGTAAAAAGCTTTAGTCAGAACGGAAATCTCCCCAAAATGCACGCAGAGGATCCATGAAGGAGTCTTAAACCCTTATAACATGTACTGAATGGTAATAAAGGGATTTATTTTCTTTCTAAAAAGAGGATCTCAGAAAACAGTCCATCAGAGAATTCAAACAGGCGTAAAAAAACCATATACATGCACTGATTGTTCTAAAAGCTTACACAGTCTCGGAAAAGCCAGCTCAGAATCTACCATAAATCCACATGGGAGTAAACACGGGGACCAGTTATGCTGAATAAGACCATTATGGCCCAGTGCAACTGCATAAAAAAAGGCAGAAAGAAATCTCATATGAGCATGGATTGAGTTATATACGAACGACCTTTGAAACGCATCCCACACTCCTGGATAATACATTGCCTTGAAATGTATAAATAAATCTGCGGTTTGATAGAGTAAATCTAAAATTCACTACGCAAACTTGTGGCAATTCCACACTCCTTTTTAAGATATGAAGATGATCATTACATAATTTCCGAACATTAAGATCCAGCGATGAATATTTCAGAGGAGATTCCGCTATCTCCCCTTCTGTTTTGGGTTGGTCACTGTAATTCCACTAAGTTTGGCTGTCACTTCAAAACTCTTTGGGGTATGGATTTAAACCTGAACTCTAAAGATTGTACCAACCCAAGAAGCAACTTCCCATCTGCTATGCGATGAGGATGATTCTGAAGCTCTACAAGTTCCACGCGACCAAACCAATTACCAGAGCAGCTTTTTTGTGGTGAAATGTTTTTTTTTTTTTTTTTTTTTCTGATAACAATCAGGATGACTGTTTTGTCCCTTGACAAATTTGTGCTAAGGAAAACTCAAACTTTTTCAGAGGAAAATTGAGCAAAAACTGAAAACATCTCCCTTGTCTGAGGGCTTTGAAATGAAGGACCCCTTGAACAGGAAGGCGTTTGTATAAGTCGCTCAGAGAATAGAGAAAGGAATGACACTTGGGCAAGAACACTATTGAGAGAGAAGATGAGTAAAGAATATTACACGGAATTGAAAACTTTAATTGAAAAGTGCTTTAAAAACATCACAAAATAATATACAAGCCATCTATCAGCTGGCAATTCCTGTACTCTCAGTATAGTTGTGGGATTGTGGATTATCCTCATAAAGAACGTTGAAAACCTGGATGTGCGAACAAGGAAAACTCCTCTATTGCCTCATGAAATAATTTACGAGAAAATCAGTGTATGCCAACATTGTACATTCCTAGCGCTGAAGGAGGGTTCGATTTAGCAGGCTGTGAAGTTTTGGATGGCGGAAAATTTCTTCTCTTTCTTTTTCTTTTTCTTTCTATCGAGAAAGGCACAACAAATTAGCATGCCTCCTCCACTGGGGAAACTCTGTAAGCACTACAACATCACTGTCCCCCATTTTCTTGTGATTGACTATTTTTTCTCTTCTTTTTGTATCTTTTGCTTTCCCTATCTACTTTCCCTAGTTGTGGTCTAAGTTTTTTTTCCACATATAGACTGCTTGCCTTCCCTCTCTGTGATCTCCTTTTATTCTATGACAGCCCCTACTCTTTTTTCTTTCTTTTTTCTCACCTTTTTCAGCTACGTGGGTTCTTTTTGAAAGTGGAACAATAAATGATGGCCTCCTTTTCGCTTTTTAACCATTTATTTACGCTTTCTTCACCAAAAAGATTTGTTTCCCTTAAAAGATTGCCTTTCAAGTTTTTGCTCATTTCTTTTTCTACAGATCTCTCAGTTATTCCCATCCCCGTAACGACTTCACTTTGAGGAATTGCCCCATCTTGTCAAATGAAGTCGAGAATCATGGACCTCACTGGATATAGCCTGGCTGGACACTCCCATCAGCCCCAGTGGTGAACTATTGAACAAAGCAGACCAAAGGAGCAACCAATGAAGCAGAGATAATCAACAAACGTAACCTAAAGTAAACCATCGCTATTTTTTATTTATTTATTTTATCTAGACCAACAGGCTTACTTACACCCCTCCCTGCCAAACACCCAAGTAGAAAAAGACAGAGTTTAAAAAACTAAAAAAAAAAAAAGCACAACTTCCAAATCGACCTACCTGTAAAACTGATCATGGCAATACCGGCCTGTTATCATCAATTAACGAACCACCAGGTGGTGATGGAGGACTGAACTGTCGTCACTCAAGGAACCTCCAGTTACCAGGGTAGTGTAATTATCATTTACCTTATCGTTCCCGTTCCCAGTTCAGTCCTCTACCTCTGGGATGTACCAGAGCAGTAATCCATGGGATGGGCCCTTCCATCGCGGTGCACGCAAAACCCGCCGAACCACAACTGGCATCCTTCGCCGCTGCCACATTTTCAAAATGGTAGTGCTTGCTGAAGGTATGCAGAGACGACCAAGTAGCTGCCCCTGCAAATCTCCCCTGGCGGAACAAAAACTATGCTCCGCCCATGCGACAGCCTTGCCCCCCCGCCTCCTAGGTGGAATATGCGCCCGCAACCTTGGTTGGTACCGCAGCCGACCTTGAAGAATATATGCGGACGCAATAGGGCCTCCCAAATCCATCTCTCAATGGACACCTTTCGCCGCCGCTTTCTCCCGGGGGGGGGGGGGGGGGCCGCCTTAACGCGAGCCCTCCGAATAAAATCACACAAACAACCGGTCTGACTTCCCGAGTACGCTGAGAAGCCTTTAAATACGTGTCGCAACACTCATCTTCACATCCAAACATGTCCATACTGCGCGTCGCCCCGATCCATCACCCTTCAGAGAACCCAGAACTGTGCAAAGCGACGGTTCTGTGTCTGATTTAGGTGGAATGGAGAAACCACTTTTGGCAAAAAAGATGGAACTGGAACGTAGCACACCAACCTTTTCCCCTCGCAACAGGACAAAAACGGTTCTCCTACCAGACAGTGCTTGTAAACTCCGAGATGCGTCTCGCTGAAAAGATCGCCACAATAGGAATATGTTTTTTTTTAACGTGAGGTCCCTTCAAATTCGAAGCCCGATGCCATGGTTCAAAGGGTGGCTTTGGGTTTAACGCTGGTCTAAAACACCAAGTTGAATCCCAAGGCGGAATTGTCACTCTGCAACTACAAGCCACAATCCCGCAATCCGCTTTGAGAAAACGCAAAACGTCCTCATGGGGGGCCGAGCGCAATGCCCTGACCTTACCGGACGATAACAAGAAGAGAGCTTCCAACTGGACTTGCAGAGAACTGGCTGCTAGACCTCTATCAAAACCATCTTTGCAGAAAACTCAATCTCTAGGGGATGGAGACCGTAGCCGCCCTTATGCTGGCCGACATCAAAACACACAATTCTTTCAAATGAATACGCCAAAATTACGATAACATTACTGGCCAAGCCACCGTGTTGACCGTCTTCTGAGCTTCTGCCATGCATCATTTTCTACGAAGTCATAACGCCAGTAATAACACCTTTACTAACATCTTTTATACCTGGCCCACTTTGTCAATGCGAGCCTATTATCGTATAAGCCGAGAACCTGGATCCACTCTGACACAAATGGCATGAAGAAAGACGGGCCCCAGTGTGGCCCTCAACCAGATCAGGCCCTACCACTCCCTCACGTGGCCTAACTACCGCCAAGCGATAGAGCCCAAGTCGAAGGGAAGAAGCGCCACTATAGTGTCGCCCGCGGTGCCTATCCACGCGCCCTTCATTGAACGCCAGTCTTGGAGGATACCCACCAGCCGGAGCACCCTTCCAGGATGAGATCCGCATCCGCATGATCCAAGCACACTGATAGCCTGATACGAAGCGCCCCATGGATGCGGGAGAAACATACAGAGAGCTGGAGACCCGGAGCGAGGGCCACGCTGGCAATTGCAACAATGTGTCTTCATGGCTCTTCCTGGTCAAAATTTCGTGCCCTTCTTCTGCTGACCAAGAAATGATTGGCCGTCTTGGGCCCGAACTGGACAAGGTTGCCATTAGAATCCATTACGTGGCCTCCCCCCCCAGCGGCCGCCCACTATTTGGTGCAAAAATGCTCCGGGGTGCCTGACAAGTGTTCCCACTCCCCTGCAATGTACTACTCGGACCCTGCGTGAGGACAGAAAGTCGGCCCTTTCACATTTCGTCCTCATTCTACGATGTGGCTGCCCGCCAAAATCGCTAGGATCAACCGCGCACTTTCCACCAAAGCCAAATAGCAAGTACTGCCTCTTCCTCCATGGAGACCCTGACACCCACTCTCCCGTGCTGCCCGCCTGAAAGACGCATTGGACATGATAGACAACCGCCGCACCCTGAGATTGTCCGCGCAACAGCGACCCGCACTGATTGACCCTGCACTAACCGAAGCCCCTCGGAACGCCTCGCAGCACCGGAAAGACTGCCCGAAGTGATCATCAAGACAATCTGAGATCGCACCACGCGCCTCTAACAGGGGGCGACCAAAAACCCCTGTGCGAACCTAGCCTTTCAATACACAGTTGGCTACACAGCCTTCCGAGGCTGGTTGTCCCGGAACAATGCGAAAGCCACTACTGGCCTGAACCTCCAGCAGGCATTCCGCGCCCTCGTCAATGAACGTTTCGGCCCCCGCAAACCCACCACTGAAGTGGACCGCTCTGACTTGGAACGGGCACGCGCACAGGAGTCGCCCTTTGCCCTCAAAGCAATACATTCTGAATGTGAACCACTGCGCGAAAGGAAGTGTTTCTGCCAAAAGGATGTGGCAGTGACCTCTGGCAGAGCGGCCGCATACTGTGACTTTTGGGCCCGAGAGGGTACAGCTTTCCAGAAGTCGACGCCACTTAGCTCCTTACGTATCTTCGGAAAAAAAATAAAGACCATGCGCCCAGCACGGTGCGCAGCGTGACCTCCTGAACACCTGCCCTGCACCAGACGGTGCTGAGCACTTGAGCTCTCCCTTTTCTCCGGCGAAAAAAAAACACCTAGAGCCATCTTCTTTCGTATCTAACTGCACCCACCCCAGGATAACTCGCAAAGGCTTTCCTGAACGGACGGCTTCCATACCGCGCTTTTGGCTGCCAGATTGACCACGCCACAAAACAAGACCTTTGAAGATCAACTCTAAACCACTCTGCCCCTGAGTTCTTTCTGACTGGCAGTGCACGATCTCCACGTCGCTCTAGGATTTTTGGCCCGAATTAACCACCATCGTCAAGATATGGATTGCCACCAGAGCCATTCCTTCTCTGCGTAACGTCTGCAGCTAACCACCACCAGGCATCTTGCGTAGCGAAAGTTCACGGCGCTAGTGGCCTCAGACCGACGCACGGCATGCGCCCATCAGCCCGGAACTGGTAGTGCCCCCATAGGAAAGGGCCCCAAACCTCAGAAACTTCTGATGAGCCCACCCGAATGGGAATGTAGTAAAAGTACGCCTTAACAATCGAGCGTCGAGCGACGCATCAAATATTCTACTTGTTAGCCCCGCACTTGCCACAATTACTGCGACCGCAAGGTTTCCATCCTGAAGTGCCAGGGTACAGCCCGAAAGGACATCGATTTACGCCCTTCAGCATCCAAATGGGCCGCAAGCGCTCCGCCCTTCTTTGGCACCAACCATAAAAAATAAATGGAGTACCGATCCGCAACGCCATCGCCGTACTCTGCCCCCCCCGCTGTGCGGATACAGGCCCGGTACCTCTACGACTGCCCCTAATTGTAGGAGCCGCTGTAAAAGCTTTACTGCGGAATCACCACGGTTTTTACTTGTCCCCTGCATGGCAGTGACATGAACACGAAAGAAGTCCCTGCACGGAGACCATGCCAACTCCAGCGCGTAAACCCTTGCCGAATTATACTCTAACAACTCCACTGATACAGACGTGATTGTCGGATGCCAAGCAGGAAGAAAAACTCCCGTAGCCTCCCGCATATAGGAAGTTCTCCTGCCGGGATCCGCCTCATTTCATTGTGACTTCCGAGTCTCGAAGAGGAGCCTGTAGAGAAACCTCTATTTGCTCCATGGAACCCACGAAATCCTTGGGCTCGCAATGGAAATCGTCCCCTCTGTGATCTTCCGAAATGTGGATGTACAAAACTTCCGGAAAATCCAGAAACTGACCCCAAAACCCCAGCCCGGGCTTCCCTTGTTTCGGTTATCCTCTGGAAGTCCTGCCACCACTTGGACTCCCCGAGGTCCTTCATCAATTTATCCAGATCCTCGCCAAGAGCAGCCGTCCCCTTAAAAGGCAACTTACTGAGACGAGCTTTGGAAGAACCTTCCGCTGCCCAATTTCACAACAAACCCACCCAAACTGCGTGCTGCCACCTACGGAAGCCATACTATTTGCGAGAGCTCTGATCAAGTCGTAATGGACATCCGCTAAATATGCTGTGCTGACCTCTAGGCGTGTCCAGATCCTTGATCTCCTCTTGATCCAGCTTGTAACAAAAGGCGGTGCCGCTGCACGCCAGCGCAAACACGCCAGTGCCACCAAGCCCCACAAATGGATGCCTGCAATGATAGCGCGAGTCCGCCTCAAATACCTGTTGTAAGCAAGTTCTCGACTTTACGGTCCTGCGAATCCTTTCAAAGCCGCACTACCTTCTACCGGAATCGTGGTCTTTTTTTATAACTGCCAGCCACCGCCGCATCCAACCCGAGGTGAACGGAACTTTTCCTTATCATTGTCGGCTAGGGGATAGAGTCCTATCATGGTCCATATTCCCCTGAGTCCCGCTTCCAGCTGATCCCATTCATCTTGGATCATTGCTGTCAACTACCCGGTGAATCGGAAAACACCGCCACGCTTGTGTTTGTTTCACCGCTTGAATAACGGGATCCTCGACGTTTTCTTCACTAGCGCAGACTGCGTAGCAAGATTCAACATCTGCATAGACGCAGTGATTAGAGCTGGCAGCTCCTCCCTACGGAAGACCCTTATGATCTTAGCCTGATCCTTGGGCTGCGGATCTCCCCCTCTTCGAGATCCTCCAACCCTTCCTCTTGCTCCCAGTCGGTTATCCACAACGTCAGGCCATTCGCCCTCCGCGGACGAAAGAGCTCGAGTCCTCATCCTCTTAGGTGCCGATGGACCCAAGTCCCCTCGCTCATCTGAGTCCATCTGCTGAGAAAGGGCAGGAAACTGCAATGCTCCTTGACACCTTGCCCTGCCTGCACAAACAAAAGGCCTGGTGCATCATCACTATGAAATCCGGGCAAAAATCCCCGAGATCCATTGACCCCGGAACCGACAGATTGCCTGAAGACCCTGCCGCCTCCTCTAAAGCGGAACCTTGCAGGACAGGCTGCCCTGATTCAGGTCCCTTCCACTTGCCGATGCTGCTTGCACTCTCTGGGAGCTCTTTGGCATCCATATGTTGTTCAACAGAAGAAGACAGTGCTGCACAACCGCGACAGACTCCTGAATCTACAACTGGGCCCCTCCTGGTGCCGCATACCAGTAAACTCGCCAATCATCTAGAGTAACACGGGGCTTTCGACCTTTCAACAGAGAACTTATTCTGTCAATACCCAACCCAGTCCTCAACAACACAACTCTCAACCTTGACGAGTCAAATCGCTGCCTGGAACAACAGCCTCAACACTGTTGCTCAACTACCACACAAAAAGTCCATATCAGGGAAAAGAAACCTCTGCTCCATGGTTTTCCTCTGAGCTAACGGTCCTCTCTTACGCACCTACGAAGGCTCGAAAAACGCTGGCGCCGCTCACTAGCTATCGATGACCACGAAGCCTACATTCTCCACCTCTCAACTCACCGCGAGGCAATCACAACCAGAAAGAAGCAATACCACTCAGATATGCTCAAGAGATCATTGAACAAACCTCGTGACCTTTTCAACCTGGTTAAGTCACTATCAAAGGAACCATCCTCTGAACAAATAATGCTCATCCACCCGCAAGAATTCGCTGATTACTTGCAATCAAAAACTCCTACAGACAGATGAACTCTCAAAAAAACAGTATAGACAAGAAACAACTTGCCCAACACATCCCTATCCGCACGTACCACGCCTTCTTCTAAACACATTGAAGACACAATCACCTCACTCAACACGACCACCGCGCAGACCGATCCCTGCCCAGCCTTTTGGATTTAAAGGATCTTCGGTGTGCCAATTTAGCCTTTCAATGCAAGAATCATAAACCTCTCATTCACTACTGGCTCCTTCCCATCTGCATTAAAGCTCACATCCATCATGCCACTTCTAAAAAACGCTAAAACTAGACCCAAAACGGCCAGACTCCTACAGACCTATAGCCAGTATCCCCCTCTTAGCAAAGATCTTTGAGAAAGAGGCACAAGCGCCAAATCCAAGACCACATTGACTCCGCAGCCCCTCTAGACCATTCTCAACACGGCTTCAGAGAATTCCATGGCGTTGAGACACTGCTTACCACGCTCTTCAATGATGTTTCTCAATACCATAGAACAACATCCGACAAGCGTTGTGCTAATCTTCTTGGATATAGCAGCAGTGTTTGACTCGGTAAAATCACGAGATCCTCCTCAGTCGACTGAAAGAAAAAGGCATATGCAACTCAGCACTTGAATGGTCTGTAAATCATACCTCGAGATACCCAGAATGCAATACGTTAAGTCAGCCAACAGGAGAATCAAAACTCTTCCATCAAAGACAAGGCGTTCCGCAAGGGTCCTCACTTTCATCCCTCATGTTCAACATCTATATGCAGCCTATCTGCGATATCATCAGGTCTTTCAATGTGAAATGTATGATATACGCTGATATCCTAACTCTACATGCCATTTTCCCCACAATGCAAATGGATTTATTGCCTATAACAAACTGCTTCGACGCAGTCTCACAATGGCTCCTGTCACAGAACCTCCGCATTCAGCATAAGAAAACTGAGGTTCTCTTTATCACAAGAGACCCCAACTTCACTCCACCACCACACATAAGTGGTCAAGGGAGCTGACCTAGGCACCAAGGAAACAATAAAATACCTCGGAGTCACACTAGACCATAGGCTCGATATGAAATCACACATAAACAATATCGTAAAATCTGTGTACTTCAAAATACGCACGCTTAGACACCTACGTCCCCTACTAGACCACGAAGACTTCAGAACCATCTACCAAGCTCCGGATTCCTAAGCATTTCGACTTCGCCAACTCCATTCTACAAGGACTCCCACAATCCACCGTAAGCTCCTGTACAGCTTGCCATGAACACCGCTGCCAGGGTTCTCCTAGGAGCGCCCAAAAATGAACACATCACACCTATCCTCAAACAGCTCCATTGGCTCCCTATACACGGAAGACTTACATTCAAAACCCTCACTCTCACTTTTAAGGCCATAAATGGTTTATCGTCCACATCACTTTCTAAACTCATCCAAACCGTCCCATCAAACAGAAATAGGAGACAGGCAGCATTAAACTCACTAACAACCCCAAAGGCTATAACAACGTGCAAGCCTATCAACGTCAAACAGAGCTTTCATGTTTAGCCGCACCAAAATGCTGGAATTCTCATCCCACCTGATCTCCGCGCCATAACCAACCTAACCCAGTTCAGAAAGGCCCTTAAACTGCACCTTTTCATCAAATACTACCCCACATGAAGTGTAACATAATAGCCCCACCCTAATACAACCCACAAATCCACAGCCTCTCTCTCCCTTTTCCAAGTATTCCTGCTAATTTTATGTAAATAGTTCTTGATTGTTATCTAGTTAATAGAGTATATACTCCATTTAAATAGTTCTCCCATGTTATCCAATTTTATACTCCTGTTTTATGTAATACCACACAGCCTGTTGTTCTGGTTTCTTCATGTTATCTGTAAACCGGCGCTGATGTCGAAGAGTGCGGTATATAAGAAGTTGAAATAAATAAATAAAAATACCACACACTGTGGCCGTGCTGCCATGAGGCTGGACGTATTATATATATGCCTGGTTTCTTTTTTTTTAAAAAATATTGCAAGCCTCAATGTCAAACCGATCTGACAGAAAAACTATCCCTAAAACTATTTACCTAACTATAGGTGCAGAAGAATCCCCCCCCCCCAGCCCTCCACGGGCTTGCCGCTCGCCAAAAAAAAAGGGAAACCTAAAGAAACTAACTAAATAAATAAAAATGCGCAAAGCAAGGGACAACGTTAAATGGCCTTTGCAAACAAAAGCTCTTTTCCTTACCTGTTAAGCGCTCCTCTGCAACCTGTCTGCCATGCGGCTCTCGATCTCCGCTTAAAATGGACGCCGTCAGTACCGGAGGAGCAAAAAAGGTTGCCAAAATGATCGTTGACACGGCGCCTCGCCTCGCTCCCTGACTCAGTTCCCGCAGACGAGGACACCTGAAGCCGGTTCCCTGTCCACCGGCCAGGTCTCCACTGCCTGTGCTTTCCTAACACCACGGCACCCCAAAGAGGCAAGGAGTGCCTTGCTGGGTAAATACTCCAATGTTTCTTCCCCGCTGCTCTGTAACCAGCACAGCTTATCCACGACTGCTGAGAGCTCCGCTGGGGACCGGCAAAGTGAATGTTGCCCTGCAATGAGCTCTCCCCCCGGAAAGGTCCAGGGGAGAGATCTCCCGGAAAATGGGCCCCCAATGGAATTATAGGACAGGTAGGCCCATAGCGGGGAGCAACCAATAAAGAAACTTCGGCCTTCTTCTTTTTTTTTTTTTTAAAGACCCACTGCCCAATTAACCACTGTATTGAAACCTTATCAAATTCAAAACTAAACTACTCTATCCTACAGAATTCTTATCTGTTCCTCCAGTCAGCCCCAACCTAGGCTCACGACATCCTCTTGCTACATGGAGACTGGTCACACTGGGACTGATGGGAGTTGTCCGGCAGGCTATATCCAGTGATGTCATAATTCTGACATGCCAGTCGCCAAGCTGCAGGAGGAGGTTGACAACCGAGGTAGAGGACTGAACTGGAGGAACGATAAGGAACCACACTCCCTGGATGGGTGGTTGACAAAGCTGCAGAGGACTTGTGTTATGGGGACCTGAGTGGGGAGAGGCCCCCCTTGCCTCCTCTCCTAATTTGTACTGTCATAGTAGTCAGCATTAAATCCTGCACGACTGGGGGGGGGGAGTAGGGGGGTGAGAAGGAGGGGGACCCCCCTTAGGTAGTAGTGACCTCTTCTCTCTTTTGCACCCCTGAAAACTCCAAATAAGAAAGGCTAAGAACGGAAGGGACAGAGAATATGGGAGGAGGAAAAAGGGGCTTGGGGGGGGGGTGGGGGTGGAGAAAATGAGGAAAACTGGAAACTATTGTTATACTTGATGAAGATGGATTGTAAGAAATTACATTTGGTGGTGTAAAGTTGTATGGCACCAACTTGTTTTTTTAACCTGCAAGTCCAATAGACAGTTTAGAGATAAAAAATAATATTAGTAATATAGTGCAATTCAATACAAAATAATAGTTAAAATAAAAATTAAAGGGTTATTAAAGTATCATGTAGGCTAGCTGTAAATGAAAACAACATTCAAATTCAATCTTTCTTTCATTCTAAATATATCTAATATCAAATAATTATAATTTAAAACACTATTAACATTTGACAGAAATTACAACTTTTATTAAAATTATATAATATTTCCCTAATTTTCATCCGCCCTATCGGAAACTCAAACCTATAAGGTATAGGTAATTTTTTATTCACACCAGTGACTTTGACATGTGAGATAATTCAGTGCAGCAATTTTAATCAAAATCTGAGATGTAGTGGTTAAATTTTTTTAAAACTTTTGTGATCTGTCATGGAACAACCCCACTGAAGAAGATAACAGTGGTTACACACACCCTCATTGCCTGTTTGCAAAAGGGTCCCCCATAACAGTCCAAGCTTCAGTGCCCCAAAAATGTTAGTCTGCTACTTAGAAAACCTAAACATTTCCTAGCCACAACACCAGCCCACTATCAGAAGTGGTCACCAAAGAAAGAAACTTTATTACAGAACATGAAGGAATACAGGCCAGTGATACAAGCCAAACTTAACCCTCCATTGCCTCAGGTGCCATTAGATTGTGAGCCCTTCGGGGACAAAGGCGAATAAAAGGTACTCTTAGTACATGTTAACTGCACTGATTCCTAAAGAGGCGTGGTATAAAAAATCAAATAAATAAATAAAAATAACAAGTGAACATTTATACTTGAGGTATGTCCAACAATTCTATCTGAGGTTCAGGAACCGGGTGTGCATTAAGGAAAGATATAAGCTGGGAGGTAAAGGAAAACATAAGAATTAGATTGATACTTCAACAAACATTTGCAAGGATATTTAAGGAAAAATAATACCCCCAGCTGAGAGATTCTTGACTGAAGGATGAGAAATTCTCTCCTATGGCGTTGGGTTTCCCTTGTAAGTTAGGGAATGCCCTAACCAGTAATCCTCATATCTAACATTTCTCCTACGAAAAAACATTTTTATAAAACATTCTGTATCAGACAGTAGTGTAAACTGTACAAGACATGTGGAAGAACAATGCTACCAGCATCCGACCTTTCTAAGATAACAGATATTACTAAGTATGTCCATTTCAACCATTGGAGACATCCCCACTTGACCTGTAGATTTCTTGTCTTGAGGTATTTAGTAAACCTTCACCAAGGATGATTGCGACTCATTTTTAACGTCCAGCACTTCCTCCAAATAGTCCTTAAACTTCTCTTTAGGAGTAAATAATTGAGTTTTTGGAAAGTTTATCATCTGCACGTTAGAAATCCTAATTGCGCTTTCCATTTGTTCAATTTTTACTTTCATCGATGTAGCATCCTTCACCGAGCTTCAGCACAGCCTTCGGTACTATCCACATGAACAGACAAATCATTAAAGTCCCATTTCAATTTATTTATTTTATTTATTTATTTAAACGGACTTGGTATACCGCTTTCTCATGAAATCAAAGCGGTTGGCAACAGCAAACAATCAAAGAAGGGGGGGCTGTCAGTAGCATGCAGTGTGTGATTTGTCGCAGTGATACTGTGTGAGGGAGTGTGGTTGATTTGATGTGAGGCTATCTACAGTGTGTGCTTATGATACATATTTCCAGATTCATATTTACAATGGTGGCTTTGCTAATCTGAAAAAGTCATTCCATGAAGTCCTTGAAATGGTTTTTGAATAGTTCAGTTTTGAGCTGTTTTCTGAAGTCTTTGATGTTGTTTGTTTGCTCTGAGTGGGTCTGGGAGAGAGTTCCATATGGCGGGGGGTAGCTGCCAGGGTGAAGGCTCTTTTTGATGTGTGCTTCGTTTGTCCTGGTGTAGTCTTTTGGAGTTTCTGATATTGTTTGATGTTCCCTTTCTTCTTGGCCTTTTGCCTGTCGTCAGCTGTTATGAGCTGTTGGTAGGCTCTGTCTGCAGATAGTTTGTTTATTATTTTGAATGTGGTTAAGAGAACTTTGTAGCGGATTCGAGAGCTGATTGGTAGCCAATGGAGGTGGTATAGAATGGGTGTGATATGTTCGTGGCTTGTTACTGTCCGTTATGAGTCTTTGCAGCCGGTGTTTTGTGCTAAGTGAAGTGGTTGTGTGGATTTCTTTGGGAGTCCTAGGTAGATGTGGTTGCCGTAGTCCAGGGTGGGGGTGATGATGGCCTGGCAGACTGTTCGAAAATGCTCGGGAGCAAGGATGGGTTTAAGTCGTCTGATTGTCCTCATCTTGCATGTAGGCCCTCCTGGTGGTTTTCCGCTGATGTGGGAATGAAGGTTGAGCTCTCTGTCAAGGGTTATTCCCAGGTATTTTATTTCTTGTTTTATTGGGATGGTGGCCTTGTTTAGATTGATGGAGGGCGTGGGTGTGAATGTTTGGTCTCTTGTTATGATCAGTGCTTCGGTTTTATTATAGTTTATTGCTAGATTGTTTTTCTTGCAGCCAGGTTGTCATCCCTTCAAAGCAGTTGGCTATGTTGGTGTGGTCAGGTTTGTTTAGATTGATTGGTGTGCATATCATTATATCATCCGCGTATATGGTGTATTGTATGTTGAAGTTCTTGATGATTGAGCAGATGGGTTGTATGTAGAGGTTGAAGAGCAGGGCTGAGAGTGCTGAACCTTGTGGAACACCCTGTGTGACGCTGATGGGTTGAGAGGTCGTCGATCCATATCTGACCTGGAGCTGTCTATCCTTTAGGTAAGATGTAAACCATTTCAGGGTGGTGTTGTGTAGGCCTGCTTCTTCGAGTCTTGTTAGTAGGGTTGAGTGGCATACAGTGTCGAATGCTGCGGAGATGTCCAGGAATATCATGAGTACGCCCATTTTGGGGTTGTCGATCGTTCTTAGCAGACTGTTGAATAGTTGTGTCAGTAGAGTTTCAACTCCGTGGTTAGGTCTGAAACCATGTTGGTGTGGGTCAAGGGGGTGGTGGTGTATGTCTAGATGTTGTTGTAGTTGATGTTGGACTACTTTCTCTATGATCTTTGCCAGGAAAGGGATGCTTGAGATGGGCCTGTAGGCTGCGGGGTCCGTTTTTGGTAGGATGGTCTTCTTTGGGATCGGACGTACTGTGGCTAGTTTTAGTGAGTTTGGCATTATCCTTCTGTGAGAGAGTTTTTGTATGATCTTCTGTATTGTTTGTGTCAGTTCTGCCTTTGATGCCTTAATCCATGATACTGGGCATGGGTCGGTGGGGGCGGTGCTGTTGTTGAGGTCAGTGATTATCTTTGATATCTGTTCCTTTGACGGGGTGTTTAATTTATCCCAGCTTTGATTTCTTGAGGGTGTCCCTTCTGTAGTTGTTTTGTTGATGCTTTTGTGTGGTTCGGTGAATTTGGTGTTAAGATGGTCTGCATAGGTCTGATGATCTATCTGTTGTTCATTTCTGTTGAGGGTTCCTTGGTGAGTTTCTTTATTACCTCGTAGAGTTCGCGGGGTTTGTTGGTGGATTGTAGGATGAGGTTTGTGTGGTATTGTTTCTTTTGGGTTGTTAATGAGGTTGTTGTAGTCGTTTTGTTTTGCCTGGTATTGCTTTTGAAGGGGGTTGATTTATTGCGTCTCCAACGACGTTCCAGTTGTCTCAGTTCTCTTTTTGCTATGCGTATTGAGTTGGAGTACCATGGTGTGGAGCTGGGTCTTGTGGCACTGGTCTGTGTTTTGCGTTGGAGGGGTTTGGCGGCCGTTGATATGATGTCATTCCATTCAAGGATTTGCTCTTCTATGTCTGTCGTTTTAGTGGTGAGGAGATTTTGTGTGTCTTTTGTGAATTGCTCTTTGTTGAAGGATTTGAATCTTCTGATATGTGGTG
Source organism: Ichthyophis bannanicus (assembly GCA_033557465.1). Classification (NCBI taxonomy): domain Eukaryota; kingdom Metazoa; phylum Chordata; class Amphibia; order Gymnophiona; family Ichthyophiidae; genus Ichthyophis; species Ichthyophis bannanicus. The sequence goes on along the minus strand of CM066031.1, from coordinate 139,349,252 downwards.
GGTTCTCGTTGGGATTTCTTGAGGATTTTGCTTGTAGTTGAATCCGTATTAGGTAATGGTCTGACCAGGGTACTGGTGTGATGTGGGGTCCTGTTATGAGGTTCCTGGTGTTTAGGCTATTCGGGGTGAAGATGAGGACATTTAGAAATGTCCTCCATGTTCTTGTCAGAGTCCTGACGTATACCCTGAATTTGTACCTTCATAATATTAACTTGAGGTAATAAAGTTTCAGCCAGTTGTTTGATAGCACACCAAATCGATTTGAGGGCTATCTGGCTTGGGGGTGCAAAGAAAACATCCAGAGCAGTCCCCCCAATAACCCCTTCCAGCTCAGCCATATCTCTCCTCTCCACACTGGACACACCAAACTGCCTCGTGTCCACCAACGCCAAGCCAGCATCAAGAGGATGTTGTTCCAGCAGGACCTGAAAAAAGAGCTCCTCAGTTCCTGGGTCTGGCCCCTGTTTCCTTGGTGGCATACCATCAGGACTACCAGCCAGAGATCGCTGCTCCAGAGAGGTCTTAGTATCCAGCTTTAATGAGCATCACACCTCTGGAGGGGTAAGATCCATCCCTGATGAGGATGCCGAGCTTACCCACTGTGATGCCCCCTGCACTGGGAAAACTGCTCCTCCGTCACCAGTCCACCCCTGCTGTACATGCGGGTTAACTTTTCAGCAGCGATAGCTAGGCGCTATACTCATGCTAGCCGCCACCACTGTTTGTGCCCTATTTACATTCAGTTGGGGTTAGGGAAGACTTGGAAGTGTTTAGGACCTTTTCTGAACAGGGCCGGCCCATCCATTGAGCAAGAATGTTGTTTGCACAGGGCCCTGCGTTTCAGGGGGCCCCACGCAAACAACATTCTGCCCATCAGCCCAGGGAAAATTTAAAAAAAAAAAAACGCTGCTGCCGTGGCAGCAGCTGAATCAAGTATCCCGTGGGGCTCCCCCCCCCCCCCCGCCTGCCCAGGAGAGTCCTCCCTTAATCACTCCCCTCAGCGCCGGCTTTCAGAGCCACGAAGGGAGAGTTTCCCTTTTGCGGCTCTGTTAAACCCGCCAGCGCTGATGGGAAACGCTCCCTTCGCGGCTCTGAAAGCCGGCACCGAGGGGAGTGATTCAGGGAGGGCTCTGCTGGGCAGGCAGGGGGACCCCATGGGACACTTGATTCTGCTGCTGCCACGGCGGCAGCAGCAGCCAGTTTGTTTTTTTTTAGTTTCCCTGGGCTGATGGGGGGAGGGGGTTAGGACTGGTAATGGGCTATTGGCTGATGGGGGGGGGGGTAGGACTGGTACGGGGCTGTGGGGGTGTTAAGACTGAAAATGGGGTGATGGGTTAGGACTGGAAGTGGGCTGATGGGGTGCTTAGGACTGGTAATGGGCAAGGGGGGGCTAGGACTGGAAATGGGCTGATGGGGTGGTTAGGACTGGTAATGGGGCTATGGGGGGCTAAGACTGGAAATGGGCTGATGGGGGGTTAGGACTGGAGGTGGGCTGATGGGTTAGGACTGGTAATGGGCTATGGGGGGGCTAGGACTGGAAATGGGCTGATGGGAGGGTTAGGACTGGTAATGGGCTATGGGGGGGCTAAGAATGGAAATGGGCAAGGGGGTTGCTAGGACTGGAAATGGGCTGTGGAAGGGGGGCTTGAACTGAAAATAGCTGATCGGGAGGGCGGCTTGGAATGGAAATGGGCTGTGAGGGGAGGGAGCTAGGACTGGAAATGGGCTGAGTGGGGGTGGGGAGCTAGGACAGGAAATGGGCTGATGGAGGGGCAAGGATATGACTGGAAATGGGCAGTTGGGGGTGCTAAGATTGGAAATGGGCTGTGGTGGGGGCTTGGATTGAAATGGATTCATGGAGGAGCTAGAACTGGAAGTAGGCTCTTGGGCTTGGATTGGAAATGGACTGAGTGGAGGGGAGCTAGGATTTGACATGGGCTGATGGTGGGGCTAGGGAAGGACTAGAAATGGGCTGATGGGGGGCTGGGATTGGAAATGAGTTGATGGAGGGACTCGGATAGGACTGGAAATGGATAGGGGAGCTAGGACTGGAAATGGGCTGATGGTGGGGCTAGGATAGTACTAGAAATGGGCTGATGCGGGGACTAGAAGGGAGCAGATGCTGGGTGGGGCTGGAACTAGAAGAGAGCTGATGTTGGAGGAGGATTAGAATGGGATGGGGCTGGGAGAGTGAAATGGAGATGGGAAATATATTTTGTGGGGGAGGGAAGACAAATCTACAATTGGCCGGGTATTGGGAGAGTAAGTGGGGACTGAGGATGGAGGGGTAAAATTTGGGTGGATGAAAAAGGAATGAGTAAAGAGCAAAAGGAGAAAGATTAGTATGTTAAAGCAGATGTAGAGAGGAATGGAAAAAAACTAGAAGAGAGAAGAAAGGACAAATGGACAGCAGACGATGGAGAGTTAGCAGAAGACACGAAGAAACCAGAAGAAAGTGGCTGGAGCAATTGCAACTGAAAAAAATGCACAAAAGGTAGAAAAATCTCTCTTTATTTTGAATTTATTAACTGGAATATGTCAGCTCTGGGAAATGTGCATCATTAACGTTTGCGCTTTATTTAGTACAAGAGGAAATGTGATGGCGAGAGTGTATCTGAGTCTATGGATTGGGAAGAAAAACAGTCATTTACCTTTAAAGAGAGAGACAGGCAAGAAAGCTGTAGCTCAAACTGCAGGCAGAGAGAAAAAAAAACACACGTAGTTGCCGAGTGCAGACCACGCCCAAGCTCTGCTAATCCAGAGGCAAGCTTGGAAGTTAATAAGAAACACCTGGGGGAAGGGCAGTGCACGGGAGTTCAGGCACACTCTTATAAACCCCAGGGAATAGAAGGAAGAGAGAGCACACAGGAAGGAAGCACCAGGAAAACAGAAGGAAAGAGAATCACCAGAGACAGCACTTGAGTGAAGCAGCACACAGGAAGGCAGCATACTGGGAAGGAAGAGAGTCACATGAGGGGCCTAACCAGGGAGAATGCTGAAGAAAGCAGTGGGGTTCTCCGAGGTGAAAGCTATGACCCAGAAGGAAGCCAGTACTACAGGGGAATTACATCTGGTTCTGGATATAGGAAAGCTGTGCCTGGGAGGAGTGCTGACAAGGAGCAAGATACAGTAGCAGCAGTTTATGAACCTGCTGAGAAACTGCCTGCTCCAAAAAGGTGCGTGAATAAACCTGTACCAAAAAGTAACTTGAGCCAGTTAGAGGCATTCTCCATGGACTGCAGGACTGCGTCAGCCACACTTGGTGACGTCCTCCGGGCGGCGCCAATTTCGGAAGTGCTCTCAAGCTCAGGATCTGAGCGTGCCCCAGGTAGCCCACCTCCCGGTCCCGCCCCTAGCCTGGCCAGTTCTTGTTCTTCCGCCTTGCCAACAAGACGGATCTGCTCTCCACTCCTACATCTCATCAAGATTAACAGCAATATCAATACCGCAATGCTCAAACCGGGTTCAAGAAAATGTTCCTGCAGTAAGAAGCTGATCTCCACAAATTTACACGACGCGTGCTTACGCTGCTTAGGACCTTCTCATAATGCGGACTGCTGTCCCCCCTGCATCAAGATGGCCAGGAAATCCAAGAGTCATCCACAGCACGATTCTCTCACCACCGTGAGCAACGCGGGTCCCGCTGGCTCTCCTGCTACGTCCAGCACAGCCGCTGCTTGCATGGCCCAGGATGTGCCCCTTAGGGCCTTCATCCCCGGTCTGGCTGTCGGTGCCCCGGCATTGCCTGCTCTGGCCCCTGCCCGGGAGACCCTCATGCCTTCTATATCTTCCAGACCTGCCTCTGACTGTGCGGTGACCGCCGGACATGCGGTTCTACACGCGGCCAGGAAAGATGGCGTCGGTGAGTCCCTGCCTTCTTCTTCTTCCATGCTGGGCTCCCCCTTTGCCGCCGCCGCTAGCTCCACCCCCAAGCATCATCTCTCCTCGACGCTGGGCGCTCCTCTGCTCGTTGCCGCTAGCCCCGCCCACAGACATCATCTTCCTTCGACGCCAGGAGATCCACGTCATCGGGCCTCGTCTCCAGGATGCCTGCCCGATGCGGAAATCAGCGCGACAGAGCCCCAACGATCCCGTAAGGCATCCAAACGCAAGCAGTCCCGAAGCATGGACAGGAACGTTTCTGCTCTCCGTGCCGGCTCCCGGGGCTCCCACAAGAAAAAGAAAAAGCGCAGACATGTGCACTCCTCCAGCCCTTCTGACTCTAGCAACTCCAACTCGGATTACAGGTACCACACTGGATTTCACTCGAGGCACCCGTCTAGGCGCAGATCGCGCTCCCACAGAAGTGCCTCTACTTATTCCAACCCTGCTAACTCTTCAGCTATCATCCAACTGCTAACCCAACTTGTTCAGCAAACAGCACCCTCTTCAACGGCTGTTCCTGCTGCAACCTCCTTATCCTTGGGACCCCTCCATCACACGCAGTGGATCCCCCACAGGCAAAGGCTTCAGCACCTCCTCAAGCAGTTCTCTCCTCAGACAGCTCTGCAGAAGAACCAGAGGAGGAAGCGGCGGTCGTGGGGTCCGCTGCCTCGGACCAGACCTCCTCAGCGGCCAGGCAGTCCCCTGAACCAGATGAGCACCAACCTCCTCCAGGGGATCTAACCTATCCCAATTTCCTCAGCAAATTGTCAGCAACATTGGGCTTTACCTCCCCCAACGCCCCGGAGGAGGCAGAACCGGAGGTACTCAAATACCTCACTACCCCAAAAACCCCCTTCGCCTTGCCTCTGCACCGCAAGCTGAAAGAGACCCACTCGAGACTTTGGCTCACACTGGCGTCAAGGCGTGCAACCTCCAGGAGGCTAGACTCTAAGTACCTAATTCAGCCTTCCCCAGGGTTTGAGAAACCGCAATTGCCTCATCAATCCATCGTTGTATCCTCAGCCCTTAAGAAAACCAAGTCATCGCACACACACACCAACCACCCCCCCGGACGAGATCACAAGCTGCTCGACGACATCGGGAAGAAGGTTTTTCAAGGGGCCATGCTCTACGCAAGAATCGCCGCCCACCAATTTCAACAGGTCCTTTTTCAGGACACCTGTGTAGCGAATATCAGGAATGCCGTCTCCTCTCTACCTAAGGAGTCACAGGCCTCCTTCTCCACTGCACTCAATGATATGACCGAATGCAACAAGCACCTGGCCAGCACAGCCTTCGACGCCTTCGATACGTCGGTACATACAGCGGGCACAGCGATATCCGCAAGGAGATGGGCATGGCTCAGGGCATCCAGACTGAGGGAGGACTCTCACGAAAAGATTGCCGACACCCCCTGCGCGGGCGAATCTCTCTTCGGAGAAAAAGTCTCGGACACGGTAAACAATATGAAGGAGGACTGCAATACCCTGCAAGCCCTGGCAGAAGACGGGTTCGAGCGCTACGGCCGCACCCCAAAAAACACTTACCAGCGGAAACCCTATTACAGCTATAATAGGAAATACTCTTCCAGCAAGAAGTGGCAGGGCTCCAGGTACAAGTCCAACTCCTACCAAGGACCCTCTCACCAGCGCCAGTTCCAGAGAGAACATAAGCAGAAGAAGACCGGCAACACGCAGACCACTAAAGGCGGTCCTTCTTTTTGACAACTATGGGCGACCCCCCTCCTAAATCGGGGGGGGGGGGCGCCTCTCCTTCTTCCTCCCGGAATGGGAGAGGATCACCCCAGACTCCTGGGTCCTGCGGATCATCCACAAAGGATACCGCATATGTTTTTCATCCCCACCCTTCCAGCGCAGCAGACCCACCACCAGGACACCTCCACACCTTCAGCGCGCCATGACAATGGAGCTGATACTCTTACTGTCGTCCAATGCGATAGAACCAGTCCCACCATCCGAGATCAATACAGGCTTTTACTCAAGATATTTCCTCATTCCGAAGAAATCGGGCGGGGTATGCCCCATCTTGGACCTGCGCAAATTAAACAAATTTGTCACCAGGGAGAAGTTCAGAATGTACCCCCTCAATTCCATCCTCCCTCTGATACAGACAGGCGATTGGCTCGCATCCCTGGATCTGCAGGAGGCTTACACACACGTCAGCATCCACAAGGAACACAGGAAGTTCCTCCAATTCCAGGTGCTGGGGCAGCACTACCAGTACAAGGTTCTCCCCTTCGGACTGTCCCCCGGCCCCATGAGTATTCACGAAGTGTGTGGCAGTAGCAGCAGCCCACCTCCGCAAACAAGACATTGCGGTGTTCCCATACCTGGACGACTGGCTCATCTCAGCACCCTCTCTTCAGGAGCTGCTAGCATCCCTTCACACATCCATCACCTTGATCTCCTCCTTGGGATTTGTCATCAGCTACAGCAAATCGCAACTTCGTCCTTCTCAACGGATGGAGTTTATCGGAGCAGTCATCGACACTCAATCCTCGAAAGCCTACCTTCCACATCAGAGAATGCTGACCGTCAGCTCTCTATCTGCCAAAATAGCAGCTGCAGCGAACCCCTCAGCTCGATCCACTGTTACGCCTCCTGGGGCACATGGCAGCCACAACCTCGGTAATCCCGATGGCAAGAATGCAGATGCGCATGCTACAGTGGCATCTCCGAACTCACTGGAACCAACACTCACAGTCGCTGGCCTCCAGGATCCCGATGACCTCCCCAGTCAGGTCACAACTCCACTGGTGGACCTTACCAGTGAACCTCTCCGTGGGCAAGCCCATCCACCAGCCCCAACACCAGGCAACCCTCACCACGGGCGCCTCCTGCTCTGGCTGGGGAGCGCACTTCTGTCAGCTCAGTACTCAAGGAGCATGGTCCCAGAGCGAGCGGAAGCTGCACATCAAACTGCTGGAGCTAAGAGCTATCAAATACGCCCTCCAAACCTTCCTGCCGCACCTACGGGGCACTTCCATCCTCATCCAGATGGACAACCAAGCGGCTATGTTTTACCTCAACAAGCAAGGGGGCACAGGCTCTCGCCCCCTTTGCAAGGAGGCGCTGGCGATCTGGACGCTAGCCTTGAAGAACAAATGCTGGCTACGCGCCTCTTATCTCCCCGGAGACATGAACGTCCTGGCGGACAAACTAAGCAGGCAGCTACGGCCCCACGAATGGGCTCTCCTCCCAGAGGTTGCCAACACCCTCTTCCTAAGGTGGGGAGTTCCGGAGGTCGACCTCTTCGCCTCCGAGGAGAATGCCAAATGCCCACAATTCTGCTCGAGATACCCATCCAACAAGAGACTTTCGGAGGATGCATTCGACGTGTACTGGGGGGAGTGGTCTCTGGTGTATGCCTTCCCTCCGACCCCCCTCATCCCAGCGACACTGCAACGCATTATCCAGGACAAAGCACAAGTCATCCTCGTAGTGCCTCACTGGCCACGACAAATGTGGTTCACACTCCTGAGACGCTTGGCACAAGAGGGACCAATTCACCTACCGCTGTACCCCGGACCTTCTAATGCAGAATGCGGGACTCACGAGACACCCCAACCTCAAAGCCCTGTTGCTCACTGCCTGGACGTTGAGCGGATGAACTTTGCTTCCCTCCAGCTCCCCTCAGAGGTGCAGAACGTGGTCCTGGCAGCCCGGAGGCCTTCCACTAGAAAGTCTTATGGCCTCAAATGGAAACGATTCAGCCTCTGGTGTGCGGCGCGAGGGCTTGACCCGTCCACCTGCCCAGTCAGCCGCATCTTACAGTACCTCAGCTCCCTCGCTGATCTCGGCCTCCAAACACAATCCATCCGAGTGCATCTCTCCGCCATTGCGGCTCTCCACGCGCCCGTTGAGGGAGCCGACTCCTTTGCGACGCTTCCCCTCACGGCGCGCCTCATGAAAGGGCTGTCGAACCTACGGCCTCCGGTGAGGGCCCCGGTTCCTTCGTGGGACCTCGGTGCTGTCCTCCACCGCCCTACTCAGGCTCCCTTCGAACCCATGCAGACCGCAGACATAAAATACGTCTCCTGGAAAACACTACTCCTGGTGACCATCGCCTCGGCCAGGAGGATCAGCGAACTCCAAGCTCTGGTCGCCCACCCTCCATACACACAGCTCCACCAGGACCGCGCCTCCCTGAGGACCAACCCCAGATTCGTACCAAAAGTGCCATCGGTGTTCCATGTCAACCAGTCCATCGAACTGCCCTCCTTTGTTCCGGAGCCACACCACTCAGAGGAGGAACGGCATCTCCATACCTTGGACTGTCTCCGTGCCTTGCGGATCTACCTAGCCAGAACCCGAGCCGCCCGGAAAGGCGAGCAGCTGTTCATCTCCTTTGATCCCCACAGGCTTGGACAACCGGTCACGAAAAGGACCCTATCCCATTGGGTCGCCTCCTGCGTCTCCTACTACTGCCTCGACCCAACTGGAAATCATCCGCAGAACAAAGTGGGACCTCATCAGCTGCGAGCGTTGGCCACCTCCATAGCCAACCTACGGTCAGTTCCCCTAACTGACATCTGTAAAGCAGCCACGTGGTCCTCGCCTCACATGTTCCAGAAACATTACTGCCTAGACCTCCGGTCTCAGGAGGGCTGCGCGGTTGGCAATGCCGTCCTCGCCTCCGCAGCCCTTCAGCCCCCTCAGGCTAGGATGTGAGGGCCGGCCTGCGGCACCTTTCCGAACTCCATGCACCTTACTGATAGTACATGCCTGTACTGTTCCTGTTTGCACTATGTTGATTGCACTGTTACACATTACTGTTTGCATCATTTTGCACTATGCTGATTGCCCTGTTTGCACACTGTTGTTGCACTGTTTGCCCCTGACTGCACTGTTGCATATTGTTGACTGTAATGTTCTCAGCACATGTTGTCTACCTCCTTACTACTATTGTACTGGGCACCTACGTTGCCCTGCATTGTTCCAGTAAAAACAGTTTTGCTCTGCCTTGGTAGCCTTATATTCATGCCTCCCTCCTCCACCTCAGCGCGCTGCGCACGAGCTCGAGAGTCATCAAGTGTGGCTGACGCAATCCTGCAGTCCATGGAGAAAGCGAGGTTACTTACCTGTAACGGGGGTTCTCCGTGGACAGCAGGATAAGTCAGCCACACGTTCCCGCCCGCCTCCCCTGGAGGAGGTCTGCCTGAAGATCCGCTCCCTAGCCGGGTTATCAAGCTGGGAAAACAACTGGCCAGGCTAGGGGCGGGACCGGGAGGTGGACTACCTGGGGCACGCTCAGATCCTGAGCTTGAGAGCACTTCCGAAATTGGCGCCGCCCGGAGGATGTCACCAAGTGTGGCTGACTTATCCTGCTGTCCACGGAGAACCCCCATTACAGGTAAGTAACCTCGCTTTGTGTCAGTTACTGAAGGGAAAGAATCTCCACATGCTTGGGGAAAAACCTGTGCATAAGGAAAAGCCTCACTGGAGGAAAATGTTAGAGCTTTTAGAAGAATTAAGCCTGAGTTTTTGCAGGGTGACCTGAAATCAGAGTTACCAGACTCAAGTTATGAGGAGATGCAAATAGATCCTTATGAATCTGACAAGGGGTCAGATGATTCATTAATGGACTGTTCTCTATGTAAGAAGACAAAATAAGGAGTTCCTGGTTTGAAAGGAGGGAAAAAGTCTTAAAGCATGAAAAATGTCCTACCTAAGCAGAGAGAGAAAACAGAGATAACATTGCTTAGCTAGAGTTTGCTAAGAATCCTGTTTTATCTGAAGCAAAGAACATTTCTTTTGAGTTTTGTAAAAAGAATGGAAAGCTTTATTTTGAATGCTGAAAGTTTGGAGAAACAGCTACATGTGTTTGAAAGCTACTTGAAGCACTTACAGTGCCTTGTTTTGGACAAAAGGTCTTTGGAATCTTGTTTGGAGAAAAAAAAATCCTATTTTTGGTTATGCGTTGAGCCTTTAAATGCTCTTTAGGAAAAGGAAATAATAAATTCCTGAGTTTGCCTTGAAAACCCTTGGGTCTCAACATTATTGTCTTGAAACCACACAACTACAACTCCCAGAAGCCTTGGCCCTGGGAAAACTCCATCATTCTTTATTTAAAGGACAATACAAGGCCGGTCCATGCCTATAGGCGGTCCGCCTGGGCACGGGTCGCGACAGAAATTAATTTATAGTTTTATTTCTACAGTGTTGTTGTACATTCCAAGTTTGGCTTTTGGGGGTTCCCAGTTTATTGTCTTCCTGTTTTCTAAATTGTGATTCCTTGTTTGGTGATGGTCTATGTTCTGCATGTGTAACTGAGATGAGGTATTCTGTTCCTTATCGTCCCTCCAGTTTAGTCACGATAAGTGGGGTTTTATGCTCCTCCTCTCGCAGCTTGGAGACTGAACACTTCATTCTTTTTGGAGACGCCTATATATATATATATATATATATATATATAGTCCAGGGTCCGCCTCCTTGCTCCAGTTAGTTCAGTCTCCAAACAGCTGGAGGATGGTGAGCCTAGTGGTCCAGGCTCACGAGAGGAATAGTTAAGGCAGTAGAGTAGGATAGGTAGTTTAGTTGAAAAAGAAAAAAAAAGTAATTTAAAATAACGGAGGTAAGGCCCCTTTAAGGCTCTGAGCAAAGGAGCTGAGATTCCCTCCATTGCATTGCTAAGTGCTGCAAAGCTTGCCCCCCTTCCTGGAAGCCGGTGGGTACTTCCAGGGTTGAGTGCGGGACTTGCGTGGTGGGTCTACGGCTCCCGAACCTGCTGTTCAGGTGAGGAGCCGTGGAGTAGCGGCCTGGGCCGCAGTGTGCCCCAGAGGTCTCCTGCAGCTGCAGCAGTGGTGACAGCGAGGGAAACAGAACTTGAAGAGGCTTGCTACCTGGCGTGTCACCTGGCGAAGCGGGGCTGAGCTCCTGGGTTTGGAGCGGCTCTTCTTGAGGTGAGGCTTGTAGTCAGAGTTGCTTGTGGAGCCGTGGTGAGTTAGCGAGTGCATTGGTGAGATAGCGGGCAGGCGTCTTGGGGCTAGGGCTAGGCAGATTTAAGAGCGCCGACCGGGCACACGGCCCTTTCCAGCTCTCCGGCCCCTTCAACAGCTCTCCCGGCGGGGATAGAGCAGGCCGGAGCCTCCGATCCACCCCCACCAGGGAACACTGCCCAATCGGGGCACGCGGCGGCAGATTTAAGGAGCGCCGACCAGGCGTGCGGCCCTTTCCAGCTCTCCGGCCCTTCAACAGCTCTCCTGACGGGGATAGAGCAGGCCGTAGCCTCCGATCCACCCCCACCAGGGAACACTGCCCAATCGGGGCACCGGCGGCAGATTTAAGGAGCGCTCCGACCGGGAAGCGCGCGGCCCTTTCCAGCTCTCCGGCCCCTTCAACAGCTCTCCCGGCGGGGATAGAGCAGGCCGGAGCCTCCGATCCACCCCATCAGGGAACACTGCCCAATCGGGCCCGCGGCGGCAGATTTAAGGAGCGCCGACCGGGCGCGCGGCCCTTTCCCAGCTCTCCGGCCCCTTCAACAGCTCTCCTGGCAGTGATAGAGCAGGCTGGAGCCTCCGATTTACCCCCACCAGGGAACACTGCCCAATCGGGGCACGCGGCAGCAGATTTAAGGAGCGCTGACCGGGCGCGCCTGCGCCTTGCGGGCCTTGCCAGAGGGCCCTTTGGCGTGGCCCTTAGGTGTGGAACTCTTCAAAACAAGATTGTGCCCCATCTACCTGTTCTACCACAGCAGCCTCATGTTCTAACACCAATTTGGAACTCTTCAACTTCAATTGTAAGCAACACACCCTTTTTCATTTTCCTATCCCAAATATATTGTTTTCTCCAGCTAATTGGTTGCCTCTCCTTGTTACTTATGCATATCTACTTAACTCTCACTGTGCTAACCTGTACTTTCAATGCAACCAATTATTGTCTCATCCACGCTCTCAGAGTTAACAGCTGTTACAACTATTAAATGCTACATTTGCTTCAACTGTATTCTACCTGAACTTAATGTAACTTTTGCCTCTGTACTCATTGTCCATTTAAGTAACAATTGTTTCTTCTCTTATTACCTCAATTTAATGTTCATTCAACTCTGCTAATTTAAAAGTATCCAACTAGCTATAACATTTACTGTTCCATTCTCACTCTCCTGAACTGACCTACTTCCAACTAGACCTCTTCCCTCCCTCCTTCCCTTCAACCAGATCCTGTCCTTCATTCCAGAATGGCCCCTCTAACTCCTGCTCATTGACATTCAGGCTTGCCCTCGTCATCCTATAACCTCACCTTGCTCACCCTCCCCTATGCACTTTCTCTGACACATAATATCCCCATTCCTATAATCCACTCTCCCAGACACCTATAACATCCCACCCACCTCCTGTCGCTCAACTCACCTCATAACCCCCATTACCATACTAAGCAAACTCATACCTATTAACTTACTCTTCCCACCTTAAAGAGCCCAACTCTCCCCTCTAACATCCCGAAGACCCATCCCCCCCTCAAATGTGCCCTACTCAATGTAAACTGCTCTGCCAGAAATAAAATCCCCTACTCCACTGACCCTCATAACTGACTATGACCTCGATATATTTTTACCCTCACTGAAACCCTGGTTTCAAAGACACTGACATGGTTCCTAATAAACCAACTCATGTCCTAATGCCATACTCAATTTATACATGTAACAGAACACAATGCAGAGGTGAGGTGTAGCTATTATTGCCAGATCTAACCCTGCAACTCTCCATTAGTTGAGGCTATCTCTACATCAGGCAGGGACACCGATAACCACAGTTCCTCTAACTCTACTCTATCTTTACACCTCTTATACCGTGCACACCCAAGCAGTCCTCTTCTGAACCTCTCCACGATTTTTTCTTGAGCACAGCCTGGCTCCCCCCCCCCCAACCTGCCTCACGCCCCCTCATATCTTAGGTGATTTAAATTTACACTCTATAACCCCTAATCAATCGTCTACTCTTCCTCCAAGCTATGAACTTTGCCCCTCCACTTCACTCAAATCGCCTAACTCATCCCACACATTCCAAAGGAAACATTTCTTTCTTGACTTAATATTTATTCCCACGACACAGCTCTCCATTCGCTGAACAAATCCTTCACACCCGTTCAATCTATTCCTTGGTCTGATCATGCTCTCATCCTCTTTTCCTTCCCCTACCCAACTCATAAATCGCAACTCAACCCCCCCACCCACCCTCAACACACTCCGTAAATTTAGACACATTCAATGCGCCCAACTTTTCCTATATGCAAACGATCCCATCCCTCGACCTACTAAAGATATGGGACCTTAACCAAGAATCTCACATGCTCCAAATGGAATGAAAATACTATCTCAGCCTCTCTCCTCCCACTCCTAACGAATTCCCTCAAAGCACCGCAATAGAGCAACCCTGGTTCTCTACAAAACTAAGAAATCTCAAAAGAGAACTGAGGCGTTTGGAACGTATCTGGAGATGCCTCACATAATCCCAATGCACATTCTGCATACATAAATAAACTCCAAACCTACTGCTCTGAAGCCCTCAACCATAAAAGAGAATATACATGAAAACATAATCCAAACAGTCTCTCAATAAACCTATGGAACTTTTTCGCCCATAGCGAAATCCGTTAATACAATGAACCTTCACCGCATGACCCATCCCCCGAAAATATCTGCACAAAATATTGCCAACGCACCTTAACCTTCTAATTCCTCCCACCCTCCTCAATCGAGCAACTCCTACTTAACTCCTGGACCGACAATACCCAACCTCCAGGACCCTCTTGGGATGAAATTTGATTCCCATCACACTTGAAAATGTCTCCCAATGTAATAAAAGACCTTAATACTCCACTTCTGCCCCTTGACCCCTGTCCTGTCCCTTGGATCCAGGCTACTAGAGGTTCCCTTAGCCCCTGAACCATCCTATCGATTATACAAACCTTCCCTCCTGACTGGTTTTTGTTTCCACCCCCTCTTAAGTGCGCCTCTATTCGGC
>CM066031.1:139239742-139334885 GCA_033557465.1 Ichthyophis bannanicus | reverse complement strand
CTCCACACTGGACCACACCAAACTAGCCTCGTGCTCCACCAACGCCACAGCCAGCATCAGAGGAGGATAGTTGTTTCCAGCAGGGACCTGCAAAAAACAAAAAGAGCTCCTCAGTTCCTGGGTCTGGCCCCTGTTTCCTGGTGGCATACCATCAGGACTACTCAGCCAGAGATCGATGCTCCAGAGGAGGTCTTAGTATCCAGCTTTAATGAGGCATCACACCTCTGGAGGGGGGTAAGATCCATCCCTGATGAGGGATGCCGAGCTTACCCACTGTGATGCCCCCCTGCACTGGGGGGAAAATACTTGCTCCTCCGTCACCAGGTCCACCCCTGCTGTACTATGCGGGGTTAACTTTTTCAGCAGCGATAGCTAGGCGCATATACTACATGCGCTAGCCTGCCCACCACTGTTTGTGCCCTATTTACAATTCAGTTGGGGTTAGGGAAGACTTGGAAGTGTTTAGGACTTTCTTTTCTGAACAGGGGCCCGGGCCCATCCATTCAGAGCAAGAATGTTGTTTTGCACAGGGCCCTGCGTTTCAGGGGGGCACCCACGCAAACAAACATTCTGCCCATCAGCCAGCGGAAAATTTAAAAAAAAAAACCGGAAACGCTGACAAGGCCGAAATGGGACAGCATGGTCCTGATGAAATTACAAAGTATCCCGTGGGGCTCCCCCCCCCCCCCCGACTCCCAGATGCTGGTTGCCCAGGAGAGTCCTCCACTGATAATCACAATCCAGCACATACTAAAAACATTACAGGGTCTAGGCCGGCTTTCAAAAAGCAGCAACGAAGGGAGAGTTCCCTTTTGCGGCTATGAGCTTAAATTACCCGCCAGCGCTGGAGAGCCAACACAGCAACAGACCCAAAAGAACCATCATAGACATGGGAAGACGCTCTCCTTCAAAGCGAGCGTTCTGATAAGCCGGGGGCACCGAGGTGGAGTGATTCAGGATGGGCTCTTGCTGGGCAGGCAGGGGGACCCCATGGGACACTTGATTATGCTGCTGCCACGGCGGGGGCAGACCAGCTAGCGCAGACAGTTTGTTTTTTTGAAATGAGAGTTTTCCCTGGGCTAGATGGGGAGGGAGGACACGGGTTAGGAAAAGTGGTAATGGGCTATTGGCTGATGGGGTGGGGGGTACGGTTTAAAGGACTGGTAGAATGGAGCTGTGGGGTGTGTAAGACGTGAAAATGGGGGATGGGTTAGGACTGGAAGTGGGCTGATGGGAGTGCTTAGGAATGGTAATGGGCAAGGGGGGGCTAGGACTGGAAATGGGCTGATGGGGTGGTTAGGACTGGTTAATGGGGCTATGCGGGGGCTAAGACTGGAAATGGGATGATGGGTGGGTTAGGGACCTAGGAGGGTGGGGCTGATGGGTTAGGACTGGAATAATGGGCTATGGGAGGGGGCTAGGACTGGAAAGTGGGCTGATGGGAGGGTTAGGACTGGAGATAGGATGGGCCTATGGGGGGGCGTGGAAAGACTGGAAATGGGCAAGGGTGCGTTGCTAGGACTGGAAATGGGCTGTGGAAGGGGTCTTGAACTTGAAAATAGCTGATCGGGGAGGGCGGCTTGGAATGGAAAAAATGGGCTGTGGAGAGGGAGGGAGCTAGGACTGGGAAATGGCTGAGTGGGGGTGTGGGGAGCTAGGAACAGGAAAATGGCTGAGGGAGGGGCAAGGAATATGACTGGAAATGGGCAGTTGGGGGTGCTAAGATTGGAAATGGGCTGTGGGGTAGGGGGCTTGGATTGAAATGGATTCACATGGAGGAGCTAGAACTGGAAGTAGGCTCTTGGGCTTGGATTTGGAAATGGACTGAGTGGAGGGGAGCTAGGATTTGACA
The DNA here is from genome assembly GCA_033557465.1 of Ichthyophis bannanicus. Lineage (NCBI taxonomy): Eukaryota > Metazoa > Chordata > Amphibia > Gymnophiona > Ichthyophiidae > Ichthyophis > Ichthyophis bannanicus. Next base: position 139,333,033 of record CM066031.1, on the reverse strand, counting down.
TGGCTGATGCGTGGGGCTAGGGGAAGGACTAGAAATGGGCTATGATGCGAGGCTGGGATTGGATATGAGTTGATGGAGAGGACTTCGGATAGGACTGGAAATGGATAGGGGAGCTAGGACTGGAAAAAATGGGCTGATGGTGGGGGCTAGGATAGTACTAGCAACTGGGCTGATGCGGGGACTAGAAGGGGACGCAGAATGCTGGGTGGCGGCTGGAACTAGAAGAGAGCTGATGTTGGAGGAGGATTAGAATGGATGGGGCTGGAGAGTGAAATGGAGATGGGAAATATATTTTGTTGGGGGATGGGAAGACAAAATTCTACAATTGGGGGGTATTGGGAAGAGTAAGTGGGGGACTGAAGGATGGAGGGGTTAGAAAATTTGGGTGGATGGGGAAAAGCGACATGAGTAAAGAGCAAAAGGAGAAAGATTAGTATGTTAAAGCAGATGTAGAGAGGAATGGAAAAAAAACTAGAAAGAGGGGAGAAGAGAAAGGACAAATGGACAGCAGACGAGGGAGTGGAGAGGTTAGCAGAAGAAAAGAGAAAGACAGACAGAAACCAGACAGGAAAGTGGCTTGGTACGCAATTGCAACTGAAAAAAAAAAAAAGCACAAAAGGTTAGAAAAATCTCTCTTTATTTTGAATTTATTAAACTGGAATATGTCAGCTCTGGAGAAATGTGCATCAATTGAACGTTTGCGCTTTATTTAGTACAAGAGGACAATGTGATGGCGGAGAGTGTATCTGAGTCTATGGATTGGGAAGAAAAACAGTCATTTACCTTTAAGAGAGGAGAGACAGGCAAGAAAGCTGTTAGCTCAAACTGCAGGCAGATGAGGAAAAAACAAAACACAACGTAGTTGCCGAAAAAAAGTGCAGACCCCACGCCGCCCAAGCTCTGCTAATCCAGAGGCAAGCTTGGAAGTTAATACAGAAACACCTGGGGGAAGGGCAGTGCACGGGGAGTTCAGGCACACGCTTTATAAACCCCAGGGAATGCAGACGGAAGGAAAGAGAAGAGCAAACAGGAATGGAAGCACCAGGAAAACAGAAGGATAAGAGAATCCAACCAGAGGACAGCCACTTGATGTGGAAGCAGCACACCAGAAGGCAGCATACTGGGAAGGCAAGAGGAGTCACATGAGGGGCCTAACCAGAGGAGAATGCTGAAGAAAGCAGTGGGGTTCTCCGAGGTGAAAGCTATGACCCAGAAGGAAGCCAGTACTACAGGGGAATTACATCTGGTTCTGGATATAGGAAAGCTGTGCCTGGAGGAGTGCTGCAAGGAGCAAGATACAGTAGCAGCAGTTTATGAACCTGCTGAGAAACTGCCTGCTCCAAAAAGGTGCGTGAATAAACCTGTACCAAAAAGTAACTTGAGCCAGTTAGAGGCATTCTCCATGGACTGCAGGACTGCGTCAGCCACACTTGGTGACGTCCTCCGGGCGGCGCCAATTTCGGAAGTGCTCTCAAGCTCAGGATCTGAGCGTGCCCCAGGGAGCCCACCTCCGGTCCCGCCCCTAGCCTGGCCAGTTCTTGTTCTTCCGCCTTGCCAACAAGACGGATCGGCTCTCCACTCCTACATCTCATCAAAGATTAACAGCAATATCAATACCGCAATGCTCAAACCGGGTTCAAGAAAATGTTCCTGCAGTAAGAAGCTGATCTCCACAAATTGTACAGAAGCGTGCTTACGCTGCTTAGGACCTATCTCATAATGCGGACTGCTGTCCCCCCTGCATCAAGATGGCCAGGAAATCCAAGAGTAATCCACAGCACGATTCTCTCACCCACCGTGAGCAACGCGGGTCCCGCTGGCTCTCCTGCTACGTCCAGCACAGCCGCTGCTTGCATGGCCCAGGATGTGCCCCTTAGGGCCTTCATCCCCGGTCTGGCTGTCGGTGCCCCGGCATTGCCTGCTCTGGCCCCTGCCCGGGAGACCCTCATGCATTCTATATCTTCCAGACCTGCCTCTGACTGTGCGGTGACCGCCGGACATGCGGTTCTACACGCGGCCAGGAAAGATGGCGTCGGTGAGTCCCTGCCTTCTTCTTCTTCCGATGCTGGGCTCCCCCTTTGCCGCCGCCGCTAGCTCCACCCCCAAGCATCATCTCTCCTCGACGCTGGGCGCTCCTCTGCTCGTTGCCGCTAGCCCCGCCCACAGACATCATCTTCCTTCGACGCCAGGAGATCCACGTCATCGGGCCTCGTCTCCAGGATGCCTGCCCGATGCGGAAATCAGCGCGACAGAGCCCCAACGATCCCGTAAGGCATCCAAACGCAAGCAGTCCCGAAGCATGGACAGGAACGTTTCTGCTCTCCGTGCCGGCTCCCGGGGCTCCCACAAGAAAAAGAAAAAGCGCAGACATGTGCACTCCTCCAGCCCTTCTGACTCTAGCAACTCCAACTCGGATTACAGGTACCACACTGGATTTCACTCGAGGCACCCGTCTAGGCGCAGATCGCGCTCCCACAGAAGTGCCTCTACTTATTCCAACCCTGCTAACTCTTCAGCTATCATCCAACTGCTAACCCAACTTGTTCAGCAAACAGCACCCTCTTCAACGGCTGTTCCTGCTGCAACCTCCTTATCCTTGGGGACCCCTCCATCACACGCAGTGGATCCCCCACAGGCAAAGGCTTCAGCACCTCCTCAAGCAGTTCTCTCCTCAGACAGCTCTGCAGAAGAACCAGAGGAGGAAGCGGCGGTCGTGGGGTCCGCTGCCTCGGACCAGACCTCCTCAGCGGCCAGGCAGTCCCCTGAACCAGATGAGCACCACCTCCTCCAGGGGATCTAACCTATCCCAATTTCCTCAGCAAATTGTCAGCAACATTGGGCTTTACCTCCCCCAACGCCCCGGAGGAGGCAGAACCGGAGGTACTCAAATACCTCACTACCCCAAAAACCCCCTTCGCCTTGCCTCTGCACCGCAAGCTGAAAGAGACCCACTCGAGACTTTGGCTCACACTGGCGTCAAGGCGTGCAACCTCCAGGATCTAGACTCTAAGTACCTAATTCAGCCTTCCCCAGGGTTTGAGAAACCGCAATTGCCTCATCAATCCATCGTTGTATCCTCAGCCCTTAAGAAAACCAAGTCATCGCACACACACACCAACCACCCCCCCGGACGAGATCACAAGCTGCTCGACGACATCGGGAAGAAGGTTTTTCAAGGGGCCATGCTCTACGCAAGAATCGCCGCCCACCAATTTCAACAGGTCCTTTTTCAGGACACCTGTGTAGCGAATATCAGGAATGCCGTCTCCTCTCTACCTAAGGAGTCGCAGGCCTCCTTCTCCACTGCACTCAATGATATGACCGAATGCAACAAGCACCTGGCCAGCACAGCCTTCGACGCCTTCGATACGTCGGTACATACAGCGGGCACAGCGATATCCGCAAGGAGATGGGCATGGCTCAGGGCATCCAGACTGAGGGAGGACTCTCACGAAAAGATTGCCGACACCCCCTGCGCCGGGGCGAATCTCTCTTCGGAGAAAAAGTCTCGGACACGGTAAACAATATGAAGGAGGACTGCAATACCCTGCAAGCCCTGGCAGAAGACGGGTTCGAGCGCTACGGCCGCACCCCAAAAAACACTTACCAGCGGAAACCCTATTACAGCTACAATAAGAAATACTCTTCCAGCAAGAAGTGGCAGGGCTCCAGGTACAAGTCCAACTCCTACCAAGGACCCTCTCACCAGCGCCAGTTCCAGAGAGAACATAAGCAGAAGAAGACCGGCAACACGCAGACCACTAAAGGCGGTCCTTCTTTTTGACAACTATGGGCGACCCCCCTCCTAAATCGGGGGGGGGGGGGCGCCTCTCCTTCTTCCTCCCGGAATGGGAGAGGATCACCCCAGACTCCTGGGTCCTGCGGATCATCCACAAAGGATACCGCATATGTTTTTCATCCCCACCCTTCCAGCGCAGCAGACCCACCACCAGGACACCTCCACACCTTCAGCGCGCCATGACAATGGAGCTGATACTCTTACTGTCGTCCAATGCGATAGAACCAGTCCCACCATCCGAGATCAATACAGGCTTTTACTCAAGATATTTCCTCATTCCGAAGAAATCGGGCGGGGTATGCCCCATCTTGGACCTGCGCACATTAAACAAATTTGTCACCAGGGAGAAGTTTCAGAATGTACCCCCTCAATTCCATCCTCCCTCTGATACAGACAGGCGATTGGCTCGCATCCCTGGATCTGCAGGAGGCTTACACACACGTCAGCATCCACAAGGAACACAGGAAGTTCCTCCAATTCCAGGTGCTGGGGCAGCACTACCAGTACAAGGTTCTCCCCTTCGGACTGTCCCCGGCCCCATGCGTATTCACGAAGTGTGTGGCAGTAGCAGCAGCCCACCTCCGCAAACAAGACATTGCGGTGTTCCCATACCTGGACGACTGGCTCATCTCAGCACCCTCTCTTCAGGAGCTGCTAGCATCCCTTCACACATCCATCACCTTGATCTCCTCCTTGGGATTTGTCATCAGCTACAGCAAATCGCAACTTCGTCCTTCTCAACGGATGGAGTTTATCGGAGCAGTCATCGACACTCAATCCTCGAAAGCCTACCTTCCACATCAGAGAATGCTGACCGTCAGCTCTCTATCTGCCAAAATAGCAGCTGCAGCGAACCCCTCAGCTCGATCACTGTTACGCCTCCTGGGGCACATGGCAGCCACAACCTCGGTAATCCCGATGGCAAGAATGCAGATGCGCATGCTACAGTGGCATCTCCGAACTCACTGGAACCAACACTCACAGTCGCTGGCCTCCAGGATCCCGATGACCTCCCCAGTCAGGTCACAACTCCACTGGTGGACCTTACCAGTGAACCTCTCCGTGGGCAAGCCCATCCACCAGCCCCAACACCAGGCAACCCTCACCACGGGCGCCTCCTGCTCTGGCTGGGGAGCGCACTTCTGTCAGCTCAGTACTCAAGGAGCATGGTCCCAGAGCGAGCGGAAGCTGCACATCAAACTGCTGGAGCTAAGAGCTATCAAATACGCCCTCCAAACCTTCCTGCCGCACCTACGGGGCACTTCCATCCTCATCCAGATGGACAACCAAGCGGCTATGTTTTACCTCAACAAGCAAGGGGGCACAGGCTCTCGCCCCCTTTGCAAGGAGGCGCTGGCGATCTGGACGCTAGCCTTGAAGAACAAATGCTGGCTACGCGCCTCTTATCTCCCCGGAGACATGAACGTCCTGGCGGACAAACTAAGCAGGCAGCTACGGCCCCACGAATGGGCTCTCCTCCCAGAGGTTGCCAACACCCTCTTCCTAAGGTGGGGAGTTCCGGAGGTCGACCTCTTCGCCTCCGAGGAGAATGCCAAATGCCCACAATTCTGCTCGAGATACCCATCCAACAAGAGACTTTCGGAGGATGCATTCGACGTGTACTGGGGGGAGTGGTCTCTGGTGTATGCCTTCCCTCCGACCCCCCTCATCCCAGCGACACTGCAACGCATTATCCAGGACAAAGCACAAGTCATCCTCGTAGTGCCTCACTGGCCACGACAAATGTGGTTCACACTCCTGAGACGCTTGGCACAAGAGGGACCAATTCACCTACCGCTGTACCCGGACCTTCTAATGCAGAATGCGGGACTCACGAGACACCCCAACCTCAAAGCCCTGTTGCTCACTGCCTGGACGTTGAGCGGATGAACTTTGCTTCCCTCCAGCTCCCCTCAGAGGTGCAGAACGTGGTCCTGGCAGCCCGGAGGCCTTCCACTAGAAAGTCTTATGGCCTCAAATGGAAACGATTCAGCCTCTGGTGTGCGGCGCGAGGGCTTGACCCGTCCACCTGCCCAGTCAGCCGCATCTTACAGTACCTCAGCTCCCTCGCTGATCTCGGCCTCCAAACACAATCCATCCGAGTGCATCTCTCCGCCATTGCGGCTCTCCACGCGCCCGTTGAGGGAGCCGACTCCTTTGCGACGCTTCCCCTCACGGCGCGCCTCATGAAAGGGCTGTCGAACCTACGGCCTCCGGTGAGGGCCCCGGTTCCTTCGTGGGACCTCGGTGCTGTCCTCCACCGCCCTACTCAGGCTCCCTTCGAACCCATGCAGACCGCAGACATAAAATACGTCTCCTGGAAAACACTATCCTGGTGACCATCGCCTCGGCCAGGAGGATCAGCGAACTCCAAGCTCTGGTCGCCCACCCTCCATACACACAGCTCCACCAGGACCGCGCCTCCCTGAGGACCAACCCCAGATTCGTACCAAAAGTGCCATCGGTGTTCCATGTCAACCAGTCCATCGAACTGCCCTCCTTTGTTCCGGAGCCACACCACTCAGAGGAGGAACGGCATCTCCATACCTTGGACTGTCTCCGTGCCTTGCGGATCTACCTAGCCAGAACCCGAGCCGCCCGGAAAGGCGAGCAGCTGTTCATCTCCTTTGATCCCCACAGGCTTGGACAACCGGTCACGAAAAGGACCCTATCCCATTGGGTCGCCTCCTGCGTCTCCTACTGCCTCGACCCAACTGGTAATCATCCGCAGAACAAAGTGGGACCTCATCAGCTGCGAGCGTTGGCCACCTCCATAGCCAACCTACGGTCAGTTCCCCTAACTGACATCTGTAAAGCAGCCACGTGGTCCTCGCCTCACATGTTCCAGAAACATTACTGCCTAGACCTCCGGTCTCAGGAGGGCTGCGCGGTTGGCAATGCCGTCCTCGCCTCCGCCCTTCAGCCCCCTCAGGCTAGGATGTGAGGGCCGGCCTGCGGCACCTTTCCGAACTCCATGCACCTTACTGATAGTACATGCCTGTACTGTTCCTGTTTGCACTATGTTGATTGCACTGTTACACATTACTGTTTGCATCATTTTGCACTATGCTGATTGCCTGTTTGCACACTGTTGTTGCACTGTTTGCCCCTGACTGCACTGTTGCATATTGTTGACTGTAATGTTCTCAGCACATGTTGTCTACCTCCTTACTACTATTGTACTGGGCACCTACGTTGCCCTGCATTGTTCCAGTAAAAACAGTTTTGCTCTGCCTTGGTAGCCTTATATTCATGCCTCCCTCCTCCACCTCAGCGCGCTGCGCACAGCTCGAGAGTCATCAAGTGTGGCTGACGCAATCCTGCAGTCCATGGAGAAAGCGAGGTTACTTACCTGTAACGGGGGTTCTCCGTGGACAGCAGGATAAGTCAGCCACACGTTCCCGCCCGCCTCCCCTGGAGGAGGTCTGCCTGAAGATCCGCTCCCTAGCCGGGTTATCAAGCTGGGAAAACAACTGGCCAGGCTAGGGGCGGGACCGGGAGGTGGACTACCTGGGGCACGCTCAGATCCTGAGCTTGAGAGCACTTCCGAAATTGGCGCCGCCCGGAGGATGTCACCAAGTGTGGCTGACTTATCCTGCTGTCCACGGAGAACCCCCATTACAGGTAAGTAACCTCGCTTTGTGTCAGTTACTGAAGGGAAAGAATCTCCACATGCTTGGGGAAAAACCTGTGCATAAGGAAAAGCCTCACTGGAGGAAAATGTTAGAGCTTTTAGAAGATATTAAGCCTGAGTTTTTGCAGGGTGACCTGAAATCAGAGTTACCAGACTCAAGTTATGAGGAGATGCAAATAGATCCTTATGAATCTGACAAGGGGTCAGATGATTCATTAATGGACTGTTCTCTATGTAAGAAGACAAAATAAGGAGTTCCTGGTTTGAAAGGAGAAAAGTCTTAAAGCATGAAAAATGTCCTACCTAAGCAGAGAGAGAAAACAGAGATAACATTGCTTAGCTAGAGTTTGCTAAGAATCCTGTTTTATCTGAAGCAAAGAACATTTCTTTTGAGTTTTGTAAAAAGAATGGAAAGCTTTATTTTGAATGCTGAAAGTTTGGAGAAACAGCTACATGTGTTTGAAAGCTACTTGAAGCACTTACAGTGCCTTGTTTTGGACAAAAGGTCTTTGGAATCTTGTTTGGAGAAAAATCCTATTTTTGGTTATGCGTTGAGCCTTTAAATGCTCTTTAGGAAAAGGAAATAATAAATTCCTGTGTTTGCCTTGAAAACCCTTGGGTCTCAACATTATTGTCTTGAAACCACACAACTACAACTCCCAGAAGCCTTGGCCCTGGGAAAACTCCAATCATTCTTTATTTAAAGGACAATACAAAGGCAGGTCCATGCCTATAGGCGGTCGCCTGGGCACGGGTCGCGACAGAAATTAATTTATAGTTTTATTTCTACAGTGTTGTTGTACATTCCAAGTTTGGCTTTTGGGGTTCCCAGTTTATTGTCTTCCTGTTTCTAAATTGTGATTCCTTGTTTGGTGATGGTCTATGTTCTGCATGTGTAACTGAGATGAGGTATTCTGTTCCTTATCGTCCCTCCAGTTTAGTCACGATAAGTGGGGTTTTATGCTCCTCCTCTCGCAGCTTGGAGACTGAACACTTCATTCTTTTGGAGACGCCTATATATATATATATATATATATATATATAGTCCAGGGTCCGCCTCCTTGCTCCAGTTAGTTCAGTCTCCAAACAGCTGGAGGATGGGTGAGCCTAGTGGTCCAGGCTCACGAGAGGAATAGTTAAGGCAGTAGAGTAGGATAGGTAGTTTAGTTGAAAAAGAAAAAAAAAGTAATTTAAAATAAAGGAGGTAAGGCCCCTTTAAGGCTCTGAGCAAAGGAGCTGAGATTCCCTCCATTGCATTGCTAAGTGCTGCAAAGCTTGCCCCCCTTCCTGGAAGCCGGTGGGTACTTCCAGGGTTGAGTGCGGGACTGCGTGGTGGGGTCTACGGCTCCCGAACCTGCTGTTCAGGTGAGGAGCCGTGGAGTAGCGGCCTGGGCCGCAGTGTGCCCCAGAGGTCTCCTGCAGCTGCAGCAGTGGTGACAGCGAGGGAAACAGAACTTGAAGAGGCTTGCTACCTGGCGTGTCACCTGGCGAAGCGGGGCTGAGCTCCTGGGTTTGGAGCGGCTCTTCTTGAGGTGAGGCTTGTAGTCAGAGTTGCTTGTGGAGCCGTGGGGAGTTAGCGAGTGCATTGGTGAGATAGCGGGCAGGCGTCTTGGGGCTAGGGCTAGGCAGATTTAAGAGCGCCGACCGGGCACACGGCCCTTTCCAGCTCTCCGGCCCCTTCAACAGCTCTCCCGGCGGGGATAGAGCAGGCCGGAGCCTCCGATCCACCCCCACCAGGGAACACTGCCCAATCGGGGCACGCGGCGGCAGATTTAAGGAGCGCCGACCAGGCGTGCGGCCCTTTCCAGCTCTCCGGCCCCTTCAACAGCTCTCCTGACGGGGATAGAGCAGGCCGGAGCCTCCGATCCACCCCCACCAGGGAACACTGCCCAATCGGGGCACACGGCGGCAGATTTAAGGAGCGCCGACCGGGCGCGCGGCCCTTTCCAGCTCTCCGGCCCCTTCAACAGCTCTCCCGGCGGGGATAGAGCAGGCCGGAGCCTCCGATCCACCCCCATCAGGGAACACTGCCCAATCGGGGCACGCGGCGGCAGATTTAAGGAGCGCCGACCGGGCGCGCGGCCCTTTCCAGCTCTCCGGCCCCTTCAACAGCTCTCCTGGCAGTGATAGAGCAGGCTGGAGCCTCCGATTTACCCCCACCAGGGAACACTGCCCAATCGGGGCACGCGGCAGCAGATTTAAGGAGCGCTGACCGGGCGCGCCTGCGCCTTGCGGGCCTTGCCAGAGGGCCCTTTGGCGTGGCCCTTAGGTGTGGAACTCTTCAAAACAAGATTGTGCCCCATCTACCTGTTCTACCACAGCAGCCTCATGTTCTAACACCAATTTGGAACTCTTCAACTTCAATTGTAAGCAACACCCTTTTTCATTTTCCTATCCCAAATATATTGTTTTCTCCAGCTAATTGGTTGCCTCTCCTTGTTACTTATGCATATCTACTTAACTCTCACTGTGCTAACCTGTACTTCAATGCAACCAATTATTGTCTCATCCACTGCTCTCAGAGTTAACAGCTGTTACAACTATTAAATGCTACATTTGCTTCAACTGTATTCTACCTGAACTTAATGTAACTTTTGCCTCTGTACTCATTGTCAATTTAAGTAACAATTGTTTCTTCTCTATTACCTCAATTTAATGTTCATTCAACTCTGCTAATTTAAAAGTATCCAACTAGCTATAACATTTACTGTTCCATTCTCACTCTCCTGAACTGACCTACTTCCAACTAGACCTCTTCCCTCCCTCCTTCCCTTCAACCAGATCCTGTCCTTCATTCCAGAATGGCCCCTCCTAACTCCTGCTCATTGACATTCAGGCTTGCCCTCGTCATCCTATACCTCACCTTGCTCACCCTCCCCTATGCACTTTCTCTGACACATAATATCCCCATTCCTATAATCCACTCTCCCAGACACCTATACATCCCACCACCTCTGTCTCACTCACCTCATAACCCCCATTACCATACTAGCAAACTCATACCTATTAACTTACTTCCCAACCTTAAGCCCAACTCTCCCTCTAACATCCCCAATCCCCCCCTCAAATGTGCCCTACTCAATGTACGCTCTGCCAGAAATAAAATCCCCCTACTCACTGACCTCATAACTGACTATGACCTCGATATATTTTACCTCACTGAAACCTGGTTTCAAGACACTGACATGGTTCTAATAAACCAACTATGTCCTAATGCATACTCAATTTATACATGTAACAGAACACAAGGCAGAGGTGGAGGTGTAGCTATTATTGCCAGATCTAACCTGCAACTCTCCATAGTTGAGGCTATCTCTACATCAGGCATGGACACCATAACAGTCTCTAACTCTACTCTATCTTTACACCTCTTATACCGTGCACCCCAAGCAGTCTCTTCTGACCTCTCCACGATTCTTGACACAGCCTGCTCCCCCCAACCTGCCTCACGCCCCCTCATAATCTTAGGTGATTTAAATTTACACTCTATAACCCCTAATCAATCGTCTACCTTCCTCCAAGCTATGAATTCCCTCCACTTCACTCAAATCCTAAATCATCCCACACATTCCAAAGGAAACATTCTTGACTTAATATTTATTCCACAACAAGCTCCATTCGCTGAACAAATCCTTCACACCGTTCAATCTATTCCTTGGTCTGATCATGCTCTCATCCTCTTTTCCTTCCCCTACCCAACTCATAAAGCTCAACCCCCCACCCACCCTCAACACACTCGTAAATTTAGACAATTCAATGCGCCCAACTTCCTAGAGCAAACGATCCCATCCCTCGACCTACTAAAAGATATGGGACTTAACCAAGAATCTCACATCTCCAAATGGAATGAAATACTATCTGCAGCCTCTCTCCTCCCACCTAAAGAATTCCCTCAAAAGCACCGCAATAGAGCACCCTGGTTCTCTACAAAACTAAGAAATCTCAAAAGAGAACTTAGGCGTTTGGAACGTATCTGGAGATGCTCACATAATCCCAATGCACATTCTGCATACATAAATAAACTCCAAACCTACTGCTCTGAAGCCCTCAACCATAAAAGAGAATATAATGAAAACATAATCCAACAGTCTCTCAATAAACCTAGGGAACTTTTCGCCATAGCGAAATCCTTAATAAATGAACCTTCACCGCATGACCAGCCCCCGAAAATATCTGCACAAAATATTGCCAACCACCTTACCTCTAAATTCCTCCCACCCTCCTCAATCGACAACTCCTACTTAACTCCTGACCACAATACCCAACCTCCAGGACCCTCTTGGGATGAATTTGATCCCATCACACTTGAAAATGTCTCCAATGTAATAAAAGACCTTAATACCTCCACTTCTGCCCTTGACCCCTGTCCTGTCCCTTGGATCAAGGCTACTAGAGGTTCCCTTAGCCCCTACATCCTATCGATTATACAAACCTCCCTCCTGACTGGTTTTGTTCCACCCCCTCTTAAGTGCGCCTCTATTCGGCCAGTACTAAAAGGAACTAAACTTGACCCCACTTCCCCTACCTCCTACAGACCTATTTCTAGCATCCCTTTTCTTGCCAAAATAGCAGAAAAACTAGTTCAAACCCAACTTCAAGACTATATTGATGAACACGCCCCCCTCGACCCATTTCAACATGGTTTTAGAAAGAACCATGGTGTTGAAACACTCCTTACCTCCCTACTAGACTCCCTGTACTTGCATACCCAGAATCCTACCCAAGGATGCCGACTCATATTCCTTGACCTATCAGCCGCCTTTGACTCCCTTCCTCACCATCAACTCTTATGCAGGCTCCATGAAATAGCGCTCAGAGGCACAACCCTAAACTGGTTCTGATCCTACTTAGATGACAGAACCCAACAGGTTCATATTGGCAATGATACCTCTCTCCCATTTACACTTAAACAAGGTGTCCCCCAAGGATCGAGCCTCTCCGCTCTCCTTTTCAATATTTTCCTTCAACCTGTCTGCAACATCTTTCAGAGCTTTGGCATTCAGTACCAATTATATGCTGACGATATGATGTGCTTCACCCCATTTAATCTCTCCAACCCCGACTTTTCTAAACTAAGCGATTGCTTACTTACACTGAAATCATGGCTATCTCAACATAACCTTCTAATAAATCAAGCTAAGACTGAAGTGCTACAGGTGTTCTCCGCTACCTCATACACCCCCCCTCCATCCATCACTATTGGAGATTTCACCCTAATTATAAAAAACCAGGTGAAGTATCTTGGCATTATCCTCGATCAGAACCTCTCCTTCACTAATCAAATAAAAAGAACTACTAATACAATATATGCCAAACTACGTACCCTCCAGAATCTCAAACCCCTCTTAAGCCCCACTTCCTTTCGATCTGTCTGTCAAGCCCTCACAACCCCCTCTCTTGATTACTGCAACCTAATCTATCATGGCCTTCCAAGAATGCTATACAACCGCTCCAACTTGCCCAGAACACGATTGCTCGACTCTTAACCAGCACTCCCAGGCGATCGCACATTACCCCAGCCCTATATGACCTCCATTGGCTCCCCATCTACTGTAGGATTAAGTTCAAAGTTCTTACCCTTATACATAAAATCATCTCCAACGAATCAGCTCCTTGCCTTTCCCCTCCCACTCCCCTCTCTGCTAGCTCTAGAACTCGCCGTACCATTACCAAAAACCTCATCTCTATCCCAACAACCATAAGATATAGTAAACAATTTACTTGTAACAGGGCCTTTTCCCTTTATGCTCCTACCCTATGGAACTCCCTTCCCCATGAGCTGCGGAACTCTAGAACTCACCTTGAGTTCCGAAAGAACTTAAAACCCCTCCTTTTTCATGAACATTTTTCCCTTCCACCCTAGTACTAACCTCTTCTGCTTCCCTCCAGTGCCTACCCCTTCTAAACCTTCATACTGACAACTGATACCTCGGTAAATATCTTTGTAAATAGTTCTTTTATTTTATTTTATTCATATAATTAGTTCATTGTTATTTTATATATATTTGTTACTTCTCCTATGTAAACAGTGGAAACACTCTATTTTAAATGTTCTATGTAAACCGTCTTGATTTGTAGAAAGACGGTATATAAAATCTGTTAAATAAATAAATAAATAAATAGGTAGGCCTCGGCCGCGTGGCGGTCACGTGGGAAACTGCGTGAAACTAGGCTGCTGCGATCAGAACGGATATTTCTGTTACTTGCATCTCATTTCACCTGGCTTTGTGGGACAGAGCCTCGGGGGCACTCCGGACCCCTTTCCTTGAGAGAAAAAAAAAAGGAGATTTAAACCTAGAGAGTGGTATGCTCTAAGCCAGCATGCCCTCTAGGCCTCAGTGTTACCTATGTGGGGCCAGAAGAGGATCAGTCTCGGAGGAGGGGGTGTGCAGGTCTTGTGCACAAGAGGCAGCAGCAGGGGAGGGGGCAGAGGACCAGTCAGTGGTGGTTCAAAAGACAGAGTCTTCTGCCTCTCCTGAACCCCTCACTCCGGCCGCGCAGCCACCGGAACCAGTGCCGGGGCCATCTTCGTCACAACCCCTTTTCCAGGGAGGATTAGCGGCTATATTTTCACAGGATTTCATGACGCTGTTCCAGCAGGCCCTGGGAGGGACTAGCAGAGGGGTGACGAGACCTACGGCACAGGGTGAGCTGGGGTTGAAGCGCCCTGGGACCCCTATGGACATGGGATCGGGTAGCGCCCCACTTAAAAAGGCTAGGGTAGTTAGAGACAGGGAGGAGAGAGCAGAACAGACCTTGGTCTCGGAGGATCAATCAGAGAATTTGGAGGATTCAGAGATGGAGCAAGGTGAGATGGAAGAAGGTGAGATAGCAGAAAAGGAGGACCAGGCGAGAGTGGTTAGAGTCTTTAGGTGAGAGGAGTTGTCAGCACTTATCTCGGACACACTGAAGGCGTTGAACATGCTGACAGCGGGGCAAGCGGAGGATTCCACCTTGGAAGATACGCTTTTGCAGGCGGTTAGGAAGTCCCAAAAGGCTTTCCCAATGCATAGGGTGTTTAGGGAAATGATTCAGGAAGAATGGGACATGCTGGAGGCAGGGCTGAAGGGCTCCAGAGTGATGGCTCGCCTGTATCCGTTGCAAGAACAGGATAAGGATCTTTTTAAGTCTCCTAAAGTAGATACAGCAATTTCTGCGGTTACTAAGAAGACGACGATACCGGTGGAAGGAAGTGCTGCACTTAAGGATGTCAAGGATAGAAAGTTGGACACGCTGTTGAAGCAGGTCTTCGAGGTTAATGCTCTTTCCCTGCAGGCTTCCATTTGTGGAGCATGGGTGGCAAGGGCTTACCTTCGATGGTTCCATAGAACTAGGGGACTGCAGGTGGACGAGGCGGTCGAGGAAGCGTCCTGGATAGAATCAGAAGCGGCTTATTTGGCGGATCTGCAATATGATCTTATCAGAGGTCTTTCTAAGAGTATGGCATCGGTGGTGTTGGCGTGTAGATATCTGTGGCTGCGTAGTTGGGCAGCAGATGGGGCCTCTAAGGCAATGCTGAGTAAGCTCCTTTTTTGAGGTAAGCTCCTTTTTGGGGAGGATTTGGAGAAATTGGTGAAGGACCTATGAGAGTCTAAGGGCGGCAGGTTGCCGGAGGACAAGCAGAAGCAGGGCTGGCCGCAACCGACTTCCAAAAGTCAGCAGCGAGAGTTTCGGCGTTTTCGTCCATCAAGGTTCGGTCTTCTACTTCTACTATGGAGTGAACAGGGCGGAGTTTGGGGATGGCATGGGAGGAGTTTGCACTTATACGCATAGATTATAAAAATCTCTTAATCTACACAGGTACACGTGGAACGTAAGCGCGAGCATTTGTACCTGCTCTCGAGACAAGCAGGTGCCTACTGGCATTATAAACAGCACGAAAGTAGATGCCTCCCTCATAAAACTACCACCTAAAAGCCTGATTTTACACAGGGCTTCTAGGGAGGAGCAGGGACATATGGATAGTGCTGCTAAATATCATCCGATCGCCTTGGCACTATCTGGATGCCAAGAGGTTTGTGATTAACACACAGCTAGCTCTGTGTGGCTGCACACTTTTTCTGTGCTTGTATCTTCTTCATGGAATGCCCTACCTGTCAGAGCTTGAAATCTAAATATTTAGGAAGAAACAATTATCCATGCTGCTGTTGTTAAGTGCCGTCAAGTCAGTATCGACTCATGGTGACCCTCTAGATGGTTGTCCTAAACTGTGTTCGGTCTTTAGTCAGGCGGCTCATTGTGGATAGAGTGGCACCTTAATTCTCGTGCTTATCAGCTATCTGTGTCTTACAATTCCTCCTTGAATTACCCTAGTCCCCTGTTGTTGCTGTATGATCTGTCCTGATTAGATTGTAAGCTCTGAGGAGCAGGGACTATCTCTTACTTGCTGGGGCGGCCCAAGGGGGGTGTGGGGCCATGAGTGGAGACTCGGTGCGGGGCCTCATTTGCATAATGGACCTCATTTGCATACATATTTGCATAATGTTATCATACACTAGCTTTTAGTAAACATGCCTCTTTATGAGTGTATGGATAAAGAAAGACTAAAAGATTTCTACATTACTATAATCCAGTGACAACTGCCAGGCACATTAGGAACCTACTACAAACACTGCCCATTTAGAACCCATAGCAAACCCGCCGTATCATAACAGCACTACCAGGACTCACAAAGCACAAGACCCTACCTATCAAAAGGCAACACTACAAATATTAAACCAATACATTTCAGAGAACAACAATACATGACCTACTGGGGAAACAGAACAAGTGGCAATGTCAAATAGGAATTACATAAACAGAATACCTCAGCTCAGATACACGTGCAGAACATAGACTGTCACCAAACAAGAAATCACAATGTAGAAACAGGAAGACAATAATTAAACTGGGAACCCCAAAAGCCCAACAACACTGTAGAAATAAAACTATAAATTAATTTCCTCTTGTACTAAACAAAGCGCAGACATTAATGATGCATATTTCCCAGAGCTGGCATATTTCAGTTAATAAATTCAATAAAGAGATATTTTTCTACCGTTTGTGCATTTTTTTTCAGTTGCAATTGCTCCAGCCACTTTCTTCTGGTTTCTTTGTGTCTTCTGCTAACTCTCCATCGTCTGCTGTCCATTTGTCCTTTCTTCACTCTTCTAGTTTTTTTTCCATTCTCTCTCTACATCTGCTTTAACATACTAATCTTTCTCCTTTTGCTCTTTCCTCATTCCTATTTCATCCACTCAAATTTTACCCCTCCATCCTCAATCCCCACTTACTCTCCCAATATCCGGCCAATTGTAGATTTGTCTTTCCTCCCACACAAAATATTTTTTCCCTCTCCATTTCACTCTCCCAGCTCTATCCCATTCTAATCCTCCCCCAACACCAGCTCCCTTCTCGTTCCAGCCCCACCCAGCATCCGCTCCCTTCTAGTCCCCGCATCAGCCCATTTCCAGTCCTACCTCCCCCATCCGAGTCCCTCCATCAGCTCATTTCCAATCCCAGCCCCCCATCACCCCATTTCTAGTCCTTCCTAGCCCTACCATCAGCCCATGTCAAATCCTAGCTCCCCTCCACTCAGCCCATTTCCAATCCAAGCCCCCATGAGCCTATTTCCAGTTCTAGCCCCTCCATGAGTCCATTTCAATCCAAGCCCCCCCCAACAGCCCATTTCCAGTCCTATCCTAGCCCTTCATCAGCCCATTTCCAGTCCTAGCTCCCTCCCCTTACAGCCCATTTCCAGTCCTAGCTCCCTCCCCTTACAGCCCATTTCCATTCCAAGCCCCCCTCCCCATCATCTATTTGTATTTCAAGCCCTTCTTCCACTCAGCCCATTTCCAGTCCTAGCCACCCCCCCAGCCCATTACCAGTCCTAAGCCCCCATCACCCAATTTTCAGTCTTAGCCCCCCCTTAGCCCATTACCAGTCCTAACCCCCATTAGCCCATTTCGTCCTAGCCCCCCCATAGCCCATTACTAGTCCTAGCCCCCCTATAGCCCATTACCAGTCCTACCCCCCCCATCAGCCCATTTCCAGTCTTAGCCCCCCCATAGCCCATTACATCCTAACCCCCCTCCATCAGCCCATTTCCAGTCTTAGCCCCCCCATAGCCCATTACATCCTAACCCCCCATCAGCCCATTTCCAGTCCTAGTCTCCCCTATAGCCCATTACCAGTCCTACCCCCCATCAGCCCATTTCCAGTCTTAGCCCCCCATAGCCCATTACATCCTAACCCCTCCATCAGCCCACTTCCTGTCTTAGCCCCCCCATAGCCCATTAGTAGTCCTAATTTATTTACATTCTCTTATATACCGTGCTATTCTGCATCAGTGCGGTTTACATTGAACAAACTGAAATTACATTGAACAGGGCATTATAACTTGGAGATAACTATTTTACAGGGAACATGGGCTATGGAGGGTTAAGTGGCTTGCCCAAGACCACAAGAAGCACCTGTGGGACTAGAAACCCCAGTCCTTCCGGCCCAAGGTTGCTGTCCTCTAGTGGGATTTGAACCACTGACCTGCCGGCCTGAAGTACCTTGCCCCAACCACTAGGCCACTCCTCCACTCCATAATCCCCCCATAGCCCATTACCAGACCTAACCCCCTCCCCCATCAACCCACTTCCAGTCTTAACCCCCACCCCATAGCCCATTACCAGTCCTAACCCCCCTCCCCCCATCAGCCCAGATAGATTTAAAAAAACAAACCGGCTGCTCCTGCCGCTGCCGCTGTGGCAGCGGCAGAATCAAATTTCCCACAGCGGGGCCCTGCCTGCCTGGCAGAGCCTCCCTGCAGCATCAGCTCCCAAGTCCCTCCCAATGAGCGGCGTTTCAGAGCCGCGAAGGGAGAGCTTCTCTGACCTCTCGCGGCTCTGTTAATCCCGCCAGGGCTGATGGGAAATCCGATCAGCCCCAGTGAGGTTAACAGAGCCGGGAGAAGAAAGGGAAACTCTCGCAGCTCTGAAAGCCCGCACATTGGGAGGGACTCGGGAGCTGATGCTGCAGGGACGCTCTGCTGGGCAGGCGGAGCCCCGCGGCAGGACATTTGATTCTGCCGCTGCCACGGTTGCAGCGGCAGCAGCAGCCGGTTTGTTTGTTTTTTAATCTACTTGTGCTAATAAAGAATGTTTTTTGCGCGGGGCCCCCTGAAACACGGGGCCATGTGCAAAAAACATTCTTGCTCAATGGACGGGCCGGCCCTGCTTACTTGTACATGTACACTGTTGCGTACGCTTCATTGTGCTATATAAATAACAAAAAGTAGTAGAACACATAAAGGTGTTCACTTTAATGCTTTACTGTTCCAACAAAAATATTCATTTTACACAGCAACATACAGTACATAATAACATAGTATATGATGGCAGATAAAGACCAGTATGGTCATCTAGTTTGCCCAGGAAGGTGGCTCTGTGCAGGTCACCTCCCTCTCCCACCCCCCCCCCCCCCATTAAAAGATATTTAAGTTTGCTTTGATTTCATTCTCTTGCTATAAAGGGATCCACTATGTCTGTCCCATGCCATTTGGAATTCTGTCACTATATTTGACCCCACCGCCTCCAGCGGGGGGCATTGCATGCATCCACCACTCTTTCAGTGAAAATGTATTTCCTGATGTTGCTTTTAAGTTTACTGCCTTGCAGCTTCATCGTATGCCCTCTAGTTTTACAGCTTCCCCTTCTTTGAAAAAGGTTTGTTTGCTCATTGTTTTTCACCCCAGCCCGCTCCCCTTGGAATTCACCCTCCAACAGCAACATGTCCTGAATAACACATAATATGCTTCTTAATTCTTCCCCCCCACCTCCACCTGTCCCTCCCGGATAATCAGATATAATAGAACAGGAAGGAGCTATAATGCACATTATCCAGAAAATCTGGATCTGTTACAGCAGATCTCACTGTGCTAAATCATAACATGGCAAAAGAATTTTGCATCCTGGGCAGTAACGAGTCTCTCATTCTTAGTTACTCTCATGGGGCTGCAGGGAATAAAGAGCAGAGCTTTCTTTTCTGGAGCCCAAGAATAGCATTGAATACTGTCAGGTTCATTTCTTCTTCTGTTTGCCCCATGCAGCATGTATGTATCAGAGGCTGGATGACATTGCCTGGCACTGTCTCCCCTGCTGCTCACTCCTGCCAGTCTCCCACCCTGAGCAGAAAATCCTGCAGCCATTCTCTAGCCCCTTCCCACAGCACCAGCTCCAGCCCTGGCTCCTTCCTCAGTGTGAAGCTCCACCCTCCCCTTTATGATGTCATCAATCGTTGCCCAGCAGGAAAAGGAGCTGCATAGTTCAGCTTAGCGAGACATGGAGAGTCTTTTCTTTTTTCTTCCTTTAATTTGCAGATTAACCATAAATCTCCAGCCTCAAATCTGAGCTTCTACTCTTCTCCCCCTCCTTCTGTAATACTCCCTGAGTTCTGCAAAAAGCAAACTCTCAGATCCTCTCCCGTAGTCAGAGAAAGAGCAGCTCCCAATTCATTTCTTAATCCTGCAGTCCACAAAAGCAGAGAGGAAAATGCCTGCAGGAGCTACTATTCAGGTAGGAGTGTGGTAGCCCCCAGAAATTAGCTAGGCCTCTGGTATGCCTCATGCATAGAAATGTATCTATAACAGTATTGTCTTGTGCATAGAAATGTATCTATAACAGTATTGTCTTGTGCATAGAAATGTATCTATAACAGTATTGTCTTATGCCTAGAAACGTATCTATAACAGTATTGAATCACCCACCCCCCACTTGAGACTAGTGCTGGAGAGAAATGATTTGCTTTAAAAGCAAATTGTGAACAATTCTGCTCTCTCCCCCCCTTCCCCTATCCTGTTTGTCCAAGAGTGCCAAACCTTCCTTGAACTTTAATTGCTCAGGCTTTCTTGGAGCCAGGAATGGCCTGGTACCTACAATAAACTAATTAAACCATACATTTATGGCGGGCCTTGTCTCCGGACCTGGAGGAAAGGCCCACACATCACAGAGCAGGAAAGATCACATTTGGTAGGCCCAGCTGTTGGGTGCTGTTATGTCAGGTGGTGGTGCCTTACAGATAACATACTCTAGGTTTTTGAAGGTCTCTGTATTCTTTGAAGTTTGTAGATAAGAGAATTTACTCTGCAGATGCAGGAATGTCTTAACGAGGGAGAAGGGGGGCTGGAGTGGAGAAAGAGTAGCCAATAGAAGGGTCACTGCTTTAGTAGCCAATAGAGAATTTACTTTGATTTAATGATGAAAATGGATATGTGAAAATGTATATAAGCCAGCTCCGAGCGTACCTCGGGGCTCAGCATTTGATTTTGGAATTGTTCCAGCTGAGACTGTGTGACACATTAAAACTGGATTTGAATTCTGCAAACTGACTCCTGGTATAATTCTTTGAATACAATCAGCCACAACAGGAGACTGCCCCCAACGTCCTGCCCTCTCTTTGCAAACACTGCTACAGCTTTCTAACCTGGGACACTGCAGAGTCAGGGCTAGAGCAGACCGAGGGCCGAGAAGAGGCCTTTTAGTGCTGCGGCAAAAGAGTCAGGAAAGGACACCCGGAGTCTCATGAGAATACAAGCCAGTTTTGTGCTAGCACAGACCCAGAGGAATCATTTCCAAAAACTCTGAGCCCCGCGTCAGGGGCTGTACAATCTTTATATACTCGGTGCATACCATCAGTTCATACCTACGTTCAGGTTTCTGACTGGTGCTCCCTTGTGTGCCTGCCCAATCATATTCCCTTAGGTAAGGGGCTATCCCTTCCCCCTACAGCACCAGAATCGAAACCAGAAACTTAACAAAGAGAACAAAGGTGGCAGCCCCTCCTGTGGGCTACAGATGGACAAATGGCCTTGGATTACAGCACGGCCCTTCTCTGGCCATTTGTCCATGCAATTTGTTACATGGGCATATTTACTAGCCAGGGGCTGAATTCCTTTCGTCCTGAGGTGACTGCCACATTCCCCCTTTGATTTTGCCACCAGCGGGTCCCATGACTAAGTGGCAAACTCTCCCGCCAAAACCGGAGCATCTCAGCTGTGACTATGTGCGGCTGAAAGTTCATAATCATAGCTGAACTGCTACAGTTTTGTAAGGAGAGTTTGCCACTTTGTCTGGGACACGTGGTGACATACAGGAAGACGCAGGGGAGATCGGCGATGTTGGAAGTGCTCAGGGGAAGTAGCACTTGGTTGGCAACCACTGCAGAGGGAAAATGCTGCAGCTGGGAGGCATCCGGATTAGGTTTGCCTTTCCTTTCATTTTGCTGTTCAGTGCAGAGAGACTTACGATCGTGCTGTATAACTGGGTTATAGTTGCTACAACACTGGTCCAGGACTGTGTTATATTAATTAATTATGTAAATCCAGAAAACCCCCTCAAACCTGCTGAGCCCCTGCCCAGGGAGGTCTCCTGAAGTATATAACCGTGCTCCAGGACTGAGAGATCTCCTGAAATGTAACCCTGCTGCAGAACTGTGTGTTATGTGAATGTGACTTCTATACACCTAGAAAGCTCTCCCCCTGCCCTGCTAAACCCCAGTGCTGGGAGGTCTCCTGATAGAGCTGATAAAGAAAGCACTGTGTATATGTTTTTGGTTTCTATTTCAGGTTCCAATTAAATTTGAGGATATAGCTGTCTCTTTCTCCCAGGCGGAATGGGAATATTTAAGTGAAGAGCAAAAAGAGCTTTACAGGGAGGTGATGAAGGAGAACTATGAGATCCTGATCTCCCTAGGTAAGGACAAAGTTATCTGCATTTTGACCAGACACGGACATTGATTTAGTAAAAGTAATTTGAGGTATCTCCTCCATCCTGATCTGTCTCAGCCGCTCTCTATCTTAAGATGACAGTGTAATGGCCAGAATGAGGGACTATAAAACCAGCCTCTGTGTTCTTCAGACTTTCTTCCCTTTATAGATCAGAGACAGATCCTTCTCTTATTCTTGCAGCAAGGCTGGAAATCAGGGGCAGAGAAGAACAAATGTTCAATGCCTACCAACAGATTATCAAACTCAAAACAAAAAATACTATCCAAAATGCAGCTCATCCAAAACTATTTACATAACACAATGGATGTTGGGCATCAGTTGCAAAACAGTACAGGAATATTGCTGCACTTCACAGTCTCACTGTAATTGACTCTCCACAGACAGTTCTAGCACATCAGTTGCCACAACAACCACATTAAAACAGTGCAATAAGACTAAGGTCACTTATCTTTAATGTGACCAGTGAAGATCTCAGCTCCCTGAAATCATGCCTCAACACTGGCAGTGTTTCGCTGTTTCAGCTGCATCAGGAGGCTATTATTTATTTATTTATTTAAATCGCTTATATACCGCGCTCTTCAACATCAGTGCGGTTTACAAAGAACATGAGGTATTTTACGGTGGGGGTTAGCACCGTATTACATATAACAGGTAGCTCAACTTGGATAACAGTATTAACTATTTACATTTGTAATAACAGTATCATTATTTACATTCGTAATAACAGAATGATATTCACACTTATATACAAATACGTGAGGAGGGGATGCGTGTGGTCGGGGCTATGTTGTGGATGGTGGGGTTGGTGGATATTCCTCTGGGTAGCATTTGAGGAAGACATAGTGTTTCAATTCTCTCCTGAATTTAGTTAGATCCGGGATTGCTCGGATATCGGGTGGAAGAGCGTTCCAGCATCTGGGAGCGCAGAGACTGAAGGCCCTGTTTATGGTTGTCTGAGTACTGTGGGTCATTGCTTTGGGGATTACCAAAGTGTTTATAGCAGTAGATCATCTGGCTCTATTTGGGGGTGTAATGTGAGTGAGGTCCGCGAGAGAGGCGGGGGCGAGTCCGTTGATGGTCTTGAATGTTAGTAGTAGGGTCTTGAAGGTGATTCTGCTGTGGATTGGGAGCCAGTGGAGACTTTTGAGGATGGGTGTTATATGGTCTCTCCTGGAGGCGCTATGTAGGACTCTGTTTTCATTCTGCATTTAGTCCTAAATACGTGCCTCTTTTGTTTATGCCGTGAACGTTGAAGTATTTGTCTAGCTAATTCTGTTTTGTTTTGTTTGTTTTATCATGCCCATTTTTGTCTAGATAATAGCCTCCTGATGCAGCTGAAACAGCAAAACACTATCAGTGTTGAGGCATGATTTCAGGGAACTGAGATCTTCACTGGTCACATTAAAGATTGGTGACCTTAGTGTTATTGCACTGTTTTAATGTGGTTGTTGCGGCAACTGATGCGTTAGAACTGTCTGTGGACAGTCAATTACAGTGAGGCTGTGACGTGCAGTAATATTCGCCTTCAGTACTTCTCTGTCTCCAGCAGATGTGGATGCCTGCTTCGGCTCCTGATAGCTACCAGATGGGCTCCCTGTCAGCAGCTTTTGGATTTTGGCTTAGGACTCTCCTCGGGGGATTCTTGCCCAACAGACACAAGAGGTGTATTCTGAGCTTCTTGCACTTATTCAGCTTTAGCTCCTGGTCACAAGGGTCAGTTGAGCTACCTCTCTAACCCGAAAGGGGGAGGGAGCCTGGTCGGGGAGACCAGTGGAGCCTGTGCGGGAGCCATCAGTACTTCTCTAAGGCACAGCTTATTTTTTTTATTGTTGCACTCTTTGCTGGTTTATTATTTTGCTCTTGCTTTCTCAAGTCACGGACACCTAGTACTGACAGGCTGTCAGTCATCGGAAGGCACAGTGAGTGATTTGCACACTCCGCTTCCCCTGGACCTCCCGCTCTATTTGCAGTTGGCGTTGTTTCTTTTCGTGTCGGAGGGACAGGAGCAGTTTTGACCGACTGCTTCGGCCGACCTCATGGCAGCCTCCTCTGCAGTGCTTCCCGCAGTTGCTGCTTTGCCTTGACTGCCTGTTCTGCGCAGGCGGCCATTTTGGAGGAGCCACATGGTCCATTGGAGCACCTCTCCTGTTCGCGGTGGCCATTTTGGGAGCCACGTGGTACATCTCAAGGGATACGAAGTCTGCCTTCTCAGCAGCGGGGTACTGCAACGGGTACTTGTAAACGAGGCAGAAGTAGTTATCGTCACATGCTTTCAGGATGCTGTCAGCCTTGTCCCGCTGTGTGGCATGCGGGCGCAAATGCAAGTACCTGGTGGACCAGCTTTGCACCACATACTTTGAAGAAATGGGACAATCATCTTAGATGGGACAGCACTCCCCCGCCCCCGGTGGTGAGACCCAGTGCCCTTCGGTGGTTTCAGCTGTGCAGGATAAAGAGTCTGCTCCTTCTTACCCTCAAGGAGACGGTTCTCCTCCTCCTCTCCTATTACCTCAGACTCAGCAGCCATCTCAGCAGCCAGCACAGACAGTGTGGCAGCAGCTCCCTGAGCAGCAGGTTGCCACCTTTATGAGCCTCTTCAGGCAGGCCTGGGAGATTTGGAGGGCCCACAGTTCGGGTGTCAGCATCTTTTCCTCGAAGAAAGCGTGCTCGCGATGTTCCCTTGTCAAAAGGACTGCATGCAAAGATGGTGATCTGGACAACTCTCAGCCCTAAAGGAGGGTGAGCAAGTGTCCTCCGCTGACTCGGGGGACAGTGCTTTGTACCGGGAAGACAGGGAATGGTCACAGCAGGAAGACACAGAAAAGCTGGAGCAGTCTCGGGATGTCCAGCTTTTCTGTAAGGAAGAGCTTTCCTCGCTTATCTCCCAGGCAGTGGAAGCCTTACAACTCTCACCGGGCCCCACAACACAGTCACAGGCGATGGACGGGCCTCCGACGGACCCTAACCTAGTGGGCATTCGCAAACCCTCTAAGTCCTTTCTGTTCCCATCAGAGCTTCAACAAATGTTTTCCCTTGAGCAGAGCCCTCATTACGCACCGCTAAGCGACAGGGGTGCCACTACAGCTGGCTTCGGTATCCCAAGGTGGATGCCATTATCGCAGCAGTGGTGAAGCATACGACCATCCCAGTTTATGGAGGAGCGGCTCTCTATGATCAACAGGACCGCAGGGTCGAGGGGCTTCTGAAGAGGCCTTTTCCTCCTCCTCCTTGGTTCTTCAAGCTTCTTCTTGCAGAGGGCTGCTGGCTCGTACTCTTCTACGCTGGGTTCATCTTCTTCCAGATGACCTAGCAGCTGCCCGACTCGGTCACGGCCTTTGTAGCGGATGCCTTCTATGATTTGCTTCCCTTAGCTGCACGTACAATGGTGGCAGTGACAGTTGCACAGCACTGGCTCTGGCTGCGCCATTGGTCGGCAGCCTCGATCTCATGGCCTCAGCAGCGAATGCAAAAGTGCCCGTCTTTTTCAGGTGCCTTTGAGAGTACTGCTCGAGCAACCAACTTCTTTATCTTTTCCCACCCTGGGTGGTGATAGGGCAAGCACTTCACAGGATCAAGTGACATCTGGGCTTAGTAATACTAGTAGCCCCCGACTGGCCTCGCCGACCATGGTATGCCGACCTGATGCACCTCATGGCGGCACTTCCTCTCCCATTCAGAATTTGCTGGGTGTTGCTGCACCGAGGCCCCATGCTGATGGACAATCTGGCTCCTTACTCGCTTTCGGCTTGGCTCTTGAGAGGCATGCTTAGAGCGAAAGGGCTATTCAGAGAGGGTCGTCTCTTCCCTTCTGAAAGCCCAGCATCCATCTATCTCGCGTATGCCCAGGTGTGGCTCATTTTTGAGTATTGGTGCGCTCAGCATCGGATCTCCCCATGGCGTTCTGCCATTCTGACATGCTTGCCTTCTTGCAGGACAGCTTCAATAGGGGCTCAACTCCTTGCACGTACAGGTAGCGGCTCTCACTTGTTTCCGGGGACCCATGGCGAGACACTCCATAGCTTTCCATGCGGACGTCAGCCGATTTCTCAACAGGGTACGTTTCTTACGACCTCCGCTGTGGGCGGTGGTCCCCCCTGGGACCTTGCCCTCGTACTTCGGAGCCTTATGCGTCCTCCTTTTGAGCCCCTCAAGGACATGGCTCTCTGTCATCTCTCCTTCAAAATGGTCTTCTTGGTATTGGTTGCGTTGGCCCGGAGGATCTCTGAGCTTCAAGCCTCTCATGTCACAGTCCTTATCTCAGCATGTCCAAGGAGGCTGTCTTGTTGCGGATGGTGCCTTCCTTTCTGCCTAAAGTCATTTCGCCCTTTTATCTCAATCAAGCCATTTCCTTGCCGGCCTTTCCTAGGGATGTATGTGTCGGCGTGGACGCAGGCCTGCGGGCCATGGATGTCCGCCGAGTTCTCTGCCGTTATCTCCAGCTACTGAGTCGGTCCATAGAACCGAAAAGTTCTTTGTCCTCTTTGCAAGACCCCATCTAGGTATGGCGACTTCCAAAGCCACCATTGCTCGCTGGATTAAACGGGCCATTGAATCAGCCTATCTTGCACAGGCGGCCTGTACCAATGGGTCTTCGGGTTCACTCCACGCGGGCTCAAGCCACCTCCTGAGCGGAGCGGTCTTACATGGCCCCTCTAGACATTTGTCTGGCAGCGACATGGTCTTCCTTATCAACATTTGCCCATCATTACCGCCTTGATCTGCAAGCCCGCGATTCGTCCCACTTTGGAGCTTGCGGTGGCTGTTTCTTCCCTCATAGTGGTAGACTAGCTTGGGTACTGCCCACTTGTATGGGCTGGTCTAGCAGGATCATTTGGAAGGTAAAATTTCACTTACGGTGAATTTCCTTTCCTGGAATCCTGCTAGATTAATCCACGGCCCACCCTTGGCTGTTGGAACCTGCTTACAAACAACAGCATGGCTCTCTGAGCCTAATTATAGTGGTTCCTGTCTCTGGCACCAGTCACTGCATTAGCGATCTCCCTTGGCACAGCGCTTGTCAGTACGGCTCATCTGTTGAATCGTGCACTGGGTTGCATCCTTCACTGGGTACATGAATTTTGGTTTCATTTCTTCTTGGTGCATGAGTTTCAGTTGCCTTGGTTCTCCTTTCTCAAGAGAATACTGAAAGCAACCCCTAGGGGTAGTCCTATTTGTCCCAGGGGGAATTCCCAGAAGCCTTTGGTACTTCTCTGTCTCCAACATCTTCTGGCAGGGGGACATAACCCACTTGTGTGGATTGGTCTAGCAGGATTCCAGGAAAGCGTAGTTACTCACCTGTAACAGGTATTCTCCAGGGACAGCAGAAATCATTCCTCACTTATGGGTGACGTCAGCACCGACAGAGCCCGTGTGGAGCAATTCCCCAGCTTTCAAAGAAAGCCTTTGGGATTGCTGCCACGCATACGTGGTCCTCTTCCCACCCAAGGGTGCCCTCCTGCTCAGTCAGGTCTCTTAGCTTGAGCCCTACCAAGCAGATGGCAAAGGAAGGACAAAAATCCAGCAACTCATCAGGGGAGGTGGGAGGGTAATGAGGACTGATTCCTGCTGTCACGGGAGAACACCTGTTACAGGTGAGTAACTACACTTTCTCCAGGAACAAGCAGGACGTCAGTGCTCACTTATGGGATTTCCAATCTACAGGTTACCGAACCTATAACCAAAAAATGCCTCCGTGAAGTGATAGGCAGAAAGCGATGCCCGATGGATCCAGAGTCCTCAGGTCCCTGGAGCAAAACCCTTAGTAGCCGTCGAGAAGGGTCGGAGGGCAGGAGTTGCTTATACCCTAAACAGATTACAGAGTACAGCCTGGTCGAAGGCGCTGTCCTGGCGGGACTCCCTCTCCAGAAAGTAATGGTAAGCGAAGGTATTTGCCGAAGGTCACATGCCGGCAGATGTCTGCCAGAGGCACTGAGCACAGCGAAGACACTGAGGCCACCTTGGCTCGGACGTCGTGGGCGGTGACTCTCTGATCCAGCAGGGCGCCCTCCTTCACCTGAGCGAAGGCGATGCAGTCCGCCACCAAGATGGAGAGCATGCATTTTGTGACTGCCTGCCCGCCCAAAGCGATTGGGATCGTAGGACACGAAGAGCTGGCCAGACTTGCAATGAGTCTGGGTGTGCTGCAGATAGAAGGCAAGGTCGAGAAAGCAAGAGACCCCGCATAAAGCGGGAGACCAGGAGCTGCTCGGAGAGGGGTTTACCCTCGACGGGGAGGTGATTCACCAAGATGGCACTCGGGCATACCCTGACCGAGTTTGGCTTTAGCCCTTCCTTCTAGAGGTGAAGGAGGTACTGGAGGACCCACTGGGTAGGACAAGAAAATGGGTCAATCGAGAAGCACCGCCACTTGAAGGCATACGTCCATCTGGTCGAGTCCTTCGTCAACGATAGGAGGACCTCCTCGACCTCCTTCGAAAGATCCAGCGGGGCTAAGGATACCCGTTCAGCTGCCAGGCTGTGAGGGATAATGAGGCCAGGTTCGGGTGGAGCACCCGACCCTCTTCTTGTGTTAGCAGACCAAGGGCACAGCCCTGGGGAACTGGGGCCTTGGACAAGAGAAGCAGCAGGAGCGGGAACCACTGCTGCCGGGGCCATGAAGGAGCGACAAGGATCACTGATGCCTGATCCAGCTGAACCTTGTGGAGGGTCCTCGTGATGAGAGGAGTGGGAGGGAACGGGTAAAGAAGACCGGAGGTCCAACTCAAGAGGAACGCATCTGGGTTCTCTCTGCTCGGGTGCAGAATCAGACCGCAGAAGCGAGGAAGCTGCGCATTCATTGGGCTGGCACAAAGGTCCACGGTCGGGGACCCCACCAATGGAACAAGAGGCCGGCCATCTCTGGGTCCAGCCGTCATTCATGAGGGTGGAGGATCCTGCTGAGCCTGTCCTTGAGGACATTCTCATGGCCCGGAAGGTAGACCGCCTGTAGGGTCATCCCCCGATGGAAGGCAAAGGAACAAAGAAGGATTGCCTCTCAGCAGAGGAGATGGGAGCCTGTGCCTCCGTCCTTGTTGATGTAATACATCGCTACTCAGTTGTCGGTTTGCACGAGTACCGACTTCCCTTTCAGATGGTCCTCGAAGGCTTTGAGGGCCCAGCAGACCGCCCAAAGCTCGAGCAAGTTTATTTGCTGTTGTGACTCTTCAGGTGACCAGTGTCCCTGAGTGCACAGCGCACCGCAGTGGGCTCCCCACCCCATCAGGGAAGCATCCATCGTCAGGATGAGCTTGTGCTATGGAGTTTGGAAGGGCAGCCCCCAAAGGAGGTTGCGGAGGTCCTGACACCAGTCCAGAGACCTGCAGTGGTTGTGGGAGACCCGAATGGGGTCTCTGAGGTGACCAGAGGCTGGGCTCCACTGAGCATTGAGGCACCACTGGGTCGTCCACATGTGCATACAGGCTTGGGGGGTGACATGGACGGTAGAGACCATGTGTCCCAAAAGGCGTAGCATAGTATGTGCCGTGACCCGAGTGCTGCTACGGATCTGAGCCGCCATAGCTCGGAGGTGGGCCGCCCGGTCCGCCTACAGGAAGGCGGTCACTCGCTGGGTGTCGAGGTGCACGCCAATGAACTCCAAGGCCTCTACCAGTTTGAGATGGGACTTGGGGTAGTTGACCAGGAACTACAGGCCTTTGTGGAGGCGAATCATGCGGGATGCTGCTGATCGAGCTTCTCCAGCCGAGAACCCTTTGACGAACCAGTGGTCAAGATAAGGGAAGACTGGGACCCCTTGCCGCCTGAGGGAGGCGGCGGCGGCCGCGGAGAGGCACTTCTTGAAAACCTGCGGGGCGGACGGGAGTCTGAAAGGGAGCCGCCTGTATTGGTAATGTTCCCCTTGCACCCTGAAGCACAAATATTGTCTGTGCTGGGGATGAATTAAAATGTGGGCGTAAGCACCCCTGAGATCCAAGGAGCATAGCCAATCACCCTGCCGGAGGAAGGGCATCAGGACGCTAAGCGATAGCATTTTGAACTACTCCCGCACCAAGAACTTGTTTAACTTTCTGAGGGTGAGGATAGGCTGTAGGCCTCCCGTCTTTTTTTGGGACGAGGAAGTACTGGGAATAAAAGCGCCGACCCCGAAGGTGCCTTGGTACCCTCTCGACCGCCCACTGCGTGAGGAGGTTGTCCAACTCCTGCTGCAGATATATCTGGTGCGCAGGGAGTTGAGAAGGCTCCACTGGGGAAAAGGAAGGGGGAAGCCTGTCCAGGTGGATATGGTACCCGTCTCGGACCACCCGTAGGACCCATTTGTCAGACGTGATGGACGCCCACTGAGGACGAAGAGGGACAGGTGTACCCCCACTGGCTGCGAAGCTGCTGGGGGGCGAAAGGCTACGCTGCTGGCATCAAAAACCCTGAGTGGGTTGAGGTGGCTCCAGGGTTTGTGCTTTGGGTCCTTTCAGCTTACGGTGGGTGTGGGGGGCCTTCCCCTGCGGCGCTGTGGCTGAAGAGGGGGTGGCAGTTGGTGGGTAGGCCTTTCTTCGAGAAGAGCAGCTTCTTAGCCTGTGGTTTCTTCTGAGGAAGGGAGGAGGTCTTGCGCGAGAGACGGGTCCGGGTTACGAACTCTGTCTCTATCTCGGCGGCCTTGTCCTCCATGGGCTTACCAAAATATTGCTCGCTGAGGCAGAGGACGTCCAGGAGCTTCTCCTGCACTCACTGCTCCAAGTCCGAGGATTGGAGCCATGCCTGATGCCGAGCCCCGATGCTGGCAGCCGCCACATGGGCCGAGGGTTCAAATTCATCATATGCGGTGCGGGAGATGTATTTGGAGCACTCCGTGGCTGAACTCAGGAGGGTCTGGAACCTCAGGAGGAGTTCGCCCTCGAGGCTTGCAGAGAACACCCCGAGCTCCTTGGCGAGGTCGCATAAGAACATGCCCAATACAATTGGTAAGCTTGAATACGACATGCAAGCATGGACCCTTGGTAAGCCTTGCATCCTAGGGCATCAAGGGCTATCGATTCCCTTCCCGGCGGGACCGAGGAATGAGACTTCAAGCTCTTTTGCTTCCGCATCGCTGACTCCACCCCATTGAGGTGTGGCGAAGCTGGGTCTTCCTGAACCCGAGACCGAATTGGACCTTGTACATTGCGTCGAGGCACTTACTTACAATGGAAACCGAGGCAGGTGTTTCCCATATGCGGAGAAAAAGCCTGGACAGAATGGGAGGAACTGGTACAGTGACAGACTCCCGAGGTGGGGACTCTTACTGCTGAATATCGAGCTCTTCAGCTCGAGGGTTCCTCTTCGGCCTAGGTAGCCAGGTTTAAGGGTCTGC
The DNA here is from genome assembly GCA_033557465.1 of Ichthyophis bannanicus. Classification (NCBI taxonomy): domain Eukaryota; kingdom Metazoa; phylum Chordata; class Amphibia; order Gymnophiona; family Ichthyophiidae; genus Ichthyophis; species Ichthyophis bannanicus. The sequence continues at coordinate 139,301,547 of CM066031.1, read as the reverse complement.
GCCATATCCCTCACAAACACCAAGAAGGAGGTGTCTCTGGATGGCGAACGTTGCTGAAGGACGGGCAGGGACGGGTGTGAAGGGAGGTCCTGGTGGGCTCAGGTCTCCAGGGAACTATCCCCATCTGACTCCCAACCCAAGAGATCTGAGGAGGAATCCGATCTGGGTTGGTCGCCCCATCCAGAGGCTGAGGCCCGTTTTGAGCCAGAGGCCCTGGAGGATCGGGAAGGCGAGTGAGACTGATGTCGAGGACCCTCATGAGATTCACAGTTCTCGGGGGTTTCCAGGGTGGGTTGTGACATCCCTCGAGGGAGTCTCGCTCTCTCGGCACGAACCAGCTGAGCTGGGTGTGAGCACCTGCTAGCCAGCTAAGAACGCAGAAACGCTACATTCTAGTGCTAGCATACTGGGTTCCCACATGGGTGCAAGGTCCTGCAACATCGACACTGGGATCACTGGGTCGGACGTCAAGGAGGAGAGGGTGTCCTGGCCAGGACAGCCCTCAGGAGACTGGGCGTCATCGCCGGAGGCCTCTGTATCTGTACGAGGTACCTTTTGAGGTCGCTCCTTGTCCGACTCTCGGGAACACCACGGGGGGGCTGAGCGACCGAGCACAGGAGTGCTCGTGGTTGTCTGAGACCCCCGACATCGACTTTGAGGTCTTCTTCTTCTTACACCGCTCCCCTTCAGGAGATCCCTGGTTGGAGTGCCGCCTGGAGCACAGGACAGACGAAGAGGATCCCATGAGCAGAGAGACGACTGGGGGCACCACCGAGGATTCCGTGGCGGCCTTATGGAAAATGTCATTGGACTTCTGCTTACGACTGTAGGGTCCAGCCCTCTTAGATCCAATCAGAATTACAAATACCCCGGGACCTCAGAACAGAGACACTCATGTGTAATGCAAATCTTTATTTGTACCCAAAGAAACAAACAAGTCTGCAGTAATACAAGAGTATCTGAACAAAGTGGTGCTCTGGTAATCTGGCAGCGTTCCTTCCCCTTAGGTGCAGAGTAAAGGAAGGCTGCCCCTGATATAGGGTGTCGCTACCCTATAACCCTCTCGGTCGCAATGGCTCCACCTGCTTCTTTTGCATATGCATTACCCATATTCTCCTACTATAGATCTTGCTATGCCTTAGGTTTCGGTTCTTGCTATAAGCTTAGGTTTCGTTTCTGCTACAGTCCATTGCGAGCTGCACCCTGCTATTTCCTGCATGCTACCTCTGGCACTATCTGTAATCTTCAGTGCTGCAGAGTACCCGTATCATTCATGTCTGACTTATTTCAGAAGTCCATTTTCTGCACATTCCTGCACAGGATATGGTTCCCTTCTGCCTTGTTGAACTGGATTCCGTGTACTCTGCTTCTCTTCCATTCAGCCCACACCTTCATCTTCTGTGCCAAAGATTTTATTTCAAACTTCAGGATTTAGGCAGAGTGCTGTCAGTGCTCCCTTGTCCTTAGCAAAGCCTCTAGCAAGGCCTAGCAAGTCAAAACATACCTATCAGCAAATTTCCCATCATTCTCCAATTTTTATTTTTATTTGTGTATGGGGCAAAGGTAGGAAACCCCACGCTAAGGGCCATGGATTACGACCATTTGAGACAGAGAGGGCTCATCAAGGGGCAACTTCTCATACTGCTCCCTAGAGACAACATACATTGTTTTGGTACTTTGTATCATCATTTTCTTACAGCAGCCTAATAAGAGAGAAAACACACAAAATGAAAGAATGCCGAAAGCGGCAATGCATAATAATGTGATAAAGAAAGCTTTAAGTCCAACCCCGAGTCTAGTGAACCATGAGGTCACACTGTCTCAGATCTTGTCCAAATGCAACCCACCGTGAAAGTCATCGATATGCAAATCTGACAAATGCTTAATCTTGCTCATTGCATCTAAAACAAATGTATGGTTGGCAATCACAGTGCAACAATTAGTTTCATTAATGAATGTACAGGCGCCGCCTTTGGCGGCTAACAGTAAATCTAAAGCCCGCCTATTCTGTAGAGTCATTTGTGTGTTTTGCTCCAGAGATTCAGCAAGGCGTGAGATGGATTCAGTAACAGCTTTCATTTGAATGTGTAACAAACATTGTAGTCTGCGAATTGCCATGCCAAGCTCAGCAGCGAAGGCAGGAGTAGCAAATGGGATCCAACCAGTCCAATTAAGGGCATCAGGCGGTTCTTAGTAAGCGGATAAGTAGCATTAATATATTCATAGGAGGCTTGAATGGCCTCATCTTCGGCAGTTGCAGCATCCCATGGACTGGTTCCTAATGATATGCTCCGCTTTGCACGGGACATATGGGAGCGGAGAGAATGGTGGGTAACATTCAGAGGAATGAGGGCAGAATAAAAAGTAACCTTGACTAAAGCACAGGGTAAGAGGGAGAGATTTACTACCTGATACAGGATTTCCCCACACAACCAATAATGACCCCCTACAGCAAAGAGGTCTGTGGTAGGTGTCCATATGCGACTCATATTATGCCCATCAAACCACTTAACAGAAGATTTTCCTGTGGTAGATGAGGTAGAAACCCTCCTGAAACTGGACATCGGGAGATAGCATGAAGTAAATGGAGATTCATTCTGAGAACCCGTTGTCAGCACAGCCGAGCCGTCGTGGTAAATGGGACCAACCCCCACATACCAGCGGAAGTCAGATCCATTAAGCACTAGTAGGCTCTCCATAATATTTCCCCAATCACTTCGCATCTTGGAAAAGTCCATATTACTAGTTTGATTATACCACTTTATCATGACTGAATTACTAGCAAAATGAAAGGATCCATTAACCATATTATACGACAGGTTGCACCTGTGTGAAAAAAGTAATAGATACATTTGTTATCAAACATAGATCAAATATCATATTCGGGTCAGCATAGATATGCAAAGGGTCATGTATCATATTCATCGTATGCCACGTCTGGGAACAATTCAAAGCTTCATAACAACTGGGAGAAAAATTATTATTATCTACACAAGCAAGCTGTCCTGCATACTCATTTAAGGGAACCTTTGAAACATGTACCGGAGCATATGATACACCCTTTTGTAAAGGGGTACAGATAATGCAGTCTGAGATGTTCATCAAGGAAACAATGTGTAATACTGATTGCTTCCACAGGTTCAGAGAGCCTCCAGGTAAAGCTCGAGGTACTCGAGCTATCGTCTAGTTAGTCTGGTTCTGCCCCTGGAGAAACAAGGCCAGCTGCCCATCCGGGTGTAGACACTCAATATGGAGCACTATAACGATAGAGATCACCAGAAGGAGACACATGGATGCCCACGGAGTAGGCTTAGCAGCTATCATCTTGACCAGTACCCGATCTTTGGTTGGTAAGGGTGCGTTGGTTCTGTGGAGGGATAAAAGATGATCAAGCAGATGAAACAGCTGGAGCCGCTTTTAAATGGCTGACGTGTATCCAAGTGTCAGCATCATTCAATCGGGCGGCAAAACGTTATGCAGCAGTGACAATGTGAGGTCCTGAAAAAGTAGGGCAGTCCCAGGATACACGAACACAGTTTCTTTTATAAACAGTAGTCCCTACAGGGAAACAAAAAGGCAACAACGAACTGGACTCAGTCTGGGTGGCAGCCACGCGATCAGCAATTTCTTGAAGTGCAATCCGGAGTCCTGCAAGATAAGGAAAAAGACTATCCTGTACTGGGACAGGGGACTGAAGTAAGTGGGTTGTGTGCATACGTCGGCCAGTAGCCATTTCATGAGGCATGAGGTGCAACCGTTTGATCGGACTGTTGCGCAACTGAAACAAACACATCGGTAATGCCTGCAACCAGGTCATTTGACCAGAAGCACAAATCTTCCTGAGTTGGGTTTTCAAAATGACATTACATCGCTGAACGAGACCATTAGAAGTAGGCTTATACACAGAAACATATTTCCACTGAACAGGAAGATGCTGAGTGAGTGCAGATACAAGGGCATTGCGGAAGTGAGAACCATTGTCAGAATATATTACTTTAGGGATGCCAAATCGGGGTATTATTTGTGTTTGCAGAACTTTTACCACTTCTTCAGCAGTCTCTTTATTGCAGGGAAAAGCTTCAATCCATTTAGACCAAGTTTAAACCCACACCAAAAGGTATCGTTTCTGAGCACATCTATGGATCATGTCATTGAAGTCCACGTACCAGGACTCAAAAGGACCACTCAGAACCGGAAGGTGACCTTTGGCTATGACTTTACCCCCTGACTGAGAGTTCAGGATACACACGGGATGTTTTGCCACTAATTCCTGAATTCGGTTCTTCATGTGAGGGCACCAAAATATATCTTTTAGTATCCCATGGATATGTGCAGTGTTGGAATGCTATACCCCATGCAATAGATCCGTGAGGCGCTTCAGTGCTGTATAACAGAGACATAGCTTTCCCGAGGGGTGCACCTACACTTTCTTAATTTGGGTGCAACCGAGCCTCTCCCAGTTCCCAATTTCATAAGACAACGCATCACTCTGGAAGTCTGTAAGATCTGGCAACAGATATGTCGGTGATCGCGTGACCGGCATAATTAATGAGCCACAGTCGGTTACTTCTTTAGCTAGTTGGTCTGCCAACTCATTACCCAATAGCTGGAAGGATCTCCCTTGGGTATGAGCTGGGACCCATTCACAACATAAAAACAAATTGTCGAGCCTACGTTTCTCTAGACACTCATACATTTGATGTATTTCATTAAGATATGTGACTGCACTAGCCGAGGTGATAAAACCTTGCTGTGACCACTTCTGATGGAGTACTGTCACTACACGTGCCGCATAATGGGAGTCAGTGAATATGACGATGTTCTGTTTTACCTGATGCAGTAGGACTGCCAAGATTGCACAGAGTTCAGCACCTTCGGCACTGTTCCACCTTCTTGTTCAGTCAGGAAAGACAAAATATCTTGTCCTTTGTGCTGGGCAACCATCACATGTTGCTGGGATCTAAGTGGATAAACAGTTTTATTATCTTGATCGTCCCCTCCTTCCTCCTCACCTTTATCTGAGTTATCGGTGACACAGGACCGGGTTTGAATCTTTGATTTCTGCCTAACACTCTTTTGTTTAGGCTTTTGTGACAGCAGTTCTGCTGTAGCCTCTTTTAACTGAGCTTCCCTTTCCGTCAAGTATTGGTCTAAACGCTGCTTCTCCAATTTTAATTTAAGATCTCTCTCCTCAAATTCCTGATCCAGACGTTCCTTCGTCTGGGTCAGCTCATCCTTTTCAGCCTGAATTTTGGCTCTATTTTGCTCTACCTGAACTTTCAATTTTTCTAGTTCAGCTTGTGCCTCCGCATATCCACTGGGGTCAGCAGGTTCTGGAGGTGCAGAAGACTTCAAATTTATGTGTCCCTCTATTTTTGCCCACATCCCGCCTTCATTTGCAGCGTCACTGAGGGCGTTCTCTAATTCAGGATCTGAGGGCATAGATGCTGAGGATTTGGGTTTCTTTGGCCGGACTACGGGATCAGAATATCCTATAGCTGCCATGGTTTTACTCTCTGATGCCCAATAGGGCAGTGGAGTGGCGCTCGGTGCCGAGGGGGCCGAATCGGGGCCTGCCTGTATCCACAAAGATACATGTCTTAAGTGTTGTAACTGGGGTTTACCACATTATTGGAAAATAATATGATCCTTAATTTTTGCTAAAATGAGCGGATCGAATAATCCTCCCACTGTCCAGGCGAGAGACAGATTCTTTTTCGCCCATTTTTCCCATTTCTTAGAGCAATCTTTTATGGATGTTTCCAAAAGGGGGTTTTATTTAATGAGGTAATCTATAGGACACAGACCGGGCTCGGCCACTGTCTTACTTTCCTCCCCCTCTTTGGACTTTCTCTTTAACATTTTCACAATATATATATATATATATACAGTCCTATCTAACTAATAACAAATCAACAAGAGGTACCTCCCTTTATTTACGGATATACTTTCCTTTATTTATAGGAAAGTCCCCCTATTCTCTCTCGTATTTACAGAATATAGTCTCCCACCTCTTTATTTACAGAGGAACGAGTTAGAGAAATATTTCTCTGAGACTTATACACGCAGTCCTCCTTTCGCTTCCTCTGTCTCCGGCCGTCCCCCTTGCGGGAGTACGGAACCGCGGATCGAGACTCCACACTCGCTTCATACGCAATTGTACGTCTCAATCACACACAATCAGTCTCAGATATAAGGCAATCTAATGCCATTTCACTCCCTTTTCCCAAAATTCTCCCCTAAATACACATATAATACATGGTACCAATATTTATACACAAATAAAGATATCTTTACTCACCCAACTTGTGGAGAAGTCTTCCATCTACGATGTTCAGACAGGTAACACTATACTCACCAACGGAGTCTTCGTACGGTATCCAGTCTCTCGTTCCTCTTAGAACGGTATCCTCATCTCCTATATTAGGAGGTATCCCTCATTCCCTTTTGGAATGGTATCCTCATCTCTTGTATCTCAGTGTGACAGGAGGTATCCTCATCTCTGATATAGAGCCAAAAACAGAGTAATCCCTGTGCAATTTAGAAAATTTAGGAGTTTCAAATACTCAGGTCCCTGTTCGGGGCGCCAATTGTAGGGTCCAGCCCTCTTAGATCCAATCAGAATTACAAATACCCCGGGACCTCAGAACAGAGACACTCATGTGTAATGCAAATTTTTATTTGTACCCAAAGAAACAAACAAGTCTGCAGTAATACAAGAGTATCTGAACAAAGTGGTGTTCTAGTAATCTGACAGCCTTCCTTCCCTCTGCACCTAAAGGGAAGGAACGCTCTCAGATTACCAGAACACCACTTTGTTCAGATACTCTTGTATTACTGCAGACTTGTTTGTTTCTTTGGGTACAAATAAAGATTTGCATTACACATGAGTGTCTCTGTTCTTAGGTCCCGGGGTATTTGTAATTCTGATTGGATCTAAGAGGGCTGGACCCTACATGATTCAGCAGGGCCTTGGAGGACATTTTCTTACAGAGCGAGCAGAGCTCTGGATCATGGTTGGCCCCGAGACACCGCAGACAGCAGTCATGGGTGTCTGTGAGCGACATGTTCTTGGAGTACCTGTCACATTTTTTAAAACCGCTGGCCATCGGGTTAAAAATGGCCCCATGAGATCGAAGACCCACACGGCCAGTGGTTGGGAGAAAAAAAGGGCGCGAAGCCCACAAAAGGGAAAAATGCTACAAAAAGGACGCCCCCTTGCTCAAAGAAAGAAAGAGCAGGGGAAGGATGGTAGAGGATCGCAGCAACCGGAAAAATAGCAGGCCAGATGCTGAAAAAAGAGACACTTTTTCCGAGGGTTGAAGACGTGCGTCCGAAGCATAATCCTAGACCGGTGAAAAGTGTGGTTCTGTGTTCATCAAATTCTCCTCAGCTTATGATGCTTTCTGGCACCGTGAGCTGCTCCTAAAATGGAAGAATTCCTATAATAAGAGTAATATAGGAAATCATTACCAATTGCTCCTTCTATGTGTTAGAGGGCAGAGCACCAGATCAGGACCCTTAAAACAGTTGCTCCCAAGGATCAGTCTCGGTTCCTGTACTTTTCAGTCTTTATACTGCTGATCATCCATAAATCTTGGAAATTAAGCTTCTGTATGCTGGTGACTTGGCTTCCTCCATGCCAGCAGCTCGTTGGAGGATTTACAACAGTGTATAGAAAAAACATTGATTCTAGTCCCTTGGTCTATGATACCATAAAAAAGGTCAAAGAATATGAATATGAATCTTTCCATGAAATTACTTGAAGATGAAGCAGGTCATTCCTCTCTGCCTCCCTCCTCATGCACGATTGTCCCTCCTCTTTCCCCATCCCAAAATGTATGAAAGTAAGGGAAAAAAACCCCAGGAAGAATAGAAAATACCATTATTCCATATCATTTTGCTAGACCAGTCCAGATAAGTTGGTTGTGTCCCCCTACCAGCAGATTAATGGAGACAAAGAACCAATGAATAACCCAGGTTTTAATTAAATCAGTCTTATTCCTCAATTCGCCTCAGCCACCAGAGGTCCCTTCAGTATTTCTTTGTCTCCAGCAGATGATGGATGGATTTTCTTCTCTCTGTAAAAAATCTGAAGATTGAGAGGATAAGAGATTGATTAAACGCTCATGAACAACCACCTTGAGTACAGAAAGGTGACTCTCTCACTCGAGCACAATGTGGGATCTTATTTCCCATGCTACGGGCATTTATACACACCGCTTTCCATATGTTGCCCCTTTTACCCATTTCTATAAAGGTATTTAATGTTTCACTTACATGACGGCTTTCTTCACCCATCCCCAATGAATCTAGTTTAAAGCCCTCTTCAGTAGATTAGCCAGTCTGCTACTGTAGACAAGTCAACCTTTCTTGGACAGATGAACGCCATCTCTGCTCTGCAACCCTTGGAACAGCATCCCATGGTTCAGGAAACCAAAATGCTCTCGATGACACCATCCACGCAGTCATGCATTCACCTCCAGGGTGCAAGCTTCTCTGCCTCGGCCTTTACCCTCAATAGGGAGGATTGAAGAGAACACCACCTGCACCCCTGTTTGCTTCACCCTCTATTCCATAGCCATGAAGTAACTTTTGATATGCTCAGAGGTATATCTGGCAGTATCATTTATGCCGACATGGATTAGCAACATTGGGTAATAGTCAGTGGGCTTGATGAGTCTCGGTAAATTCTCCGTAACATCTCGGTTTTGGCACCTGGCAGGCAGCATACCTCTGGATATCAAGTCTGGTCGGCAGATGGATGCCTCAGTACCCTTCAGAAGAGAGTCAACATCCACCACTACCCTTGGCTTCCTTGTGGTCACCGATTCTGCAACTTTAGGGCACTTGAGCTCTGGTTCTTCCCTTTCCAGGGATGCATTCACCTCCTCCACTTCCAGGGTTGCATTATGGTTCTTCATTTCAAGGGATGTAGAAGTTGGATTGGTGATTCTGCAGGCCCTGGTGACTTGTGTCCAAACTTTGTCATTCTGTAGGCTCCCATCTTCTCCTCTGCTGGAGAGCTTGGATGTTGCAAGAAGCATCTCATCAATGTACTTCTCACCATCTTGAATGATCTTTAGCCTCGCCACCTCCTCTCTAAGAACATAAGATATGCCATACTGGGTCAGACCAAGGCCCATCAAGCCCAGTATTCGGTTTCCAACAGTGGCCAATCTAGGTCATACGTACCTAGCAGTTTCCCCAAAAGACACAGGTTCCACAATGCTTGTACTGGGTCAAGCATAGATATCCTGGGTCCCTTCTTAATAATGGTTTATGGACCTTTCCTCCAGGAACTTGTCCACACCTTTTTTTAAACCCAGCTACACTAACATCCTTTACTACATCCTCCGGTAACAAATTCCAGAGTTTGATTACACGTTGAGTGAAAAAATATTTTCTTTTATTAGTCTTAAATAGTTTACCCTGTAGCTTCATTGCATGTCTCCTAGTCTTTCTATATTCTGATAATGTAAACAATCGATCTACGTTTACCCGTTCCTCTCCGTTCATTAATTTATAGACTTCTATCATATCTCCCCTCAGCCGTCTCTTTTCCAGGTTAAAGAGCCCTAACCTTTTTAGCCTTTTTTCGTAGGAGTATCCTTCCATCCCCTTTACCATTTTGGTGGCTCTTCTCTGAACCTTTTCTAAAATCGCTATATCTTTTTTAAGATACGGCGACCAGAATTGCACACAATATTCAAGGTGCGGTCTCACCATGGAACGATATAGAGGCATTATAATATGTTTTGTTTTATTTTCCATTCCTTTCCTTATGATACCTAGCATTCTATTTGCTCTCTTGGCCGCCGCTGCACACTGGGCCGAGGGTTTTAACATGGTATCCACAATGACACCTAAATCTTTTTCCTGGGTGGTGGTTCCTAATGTGGAACCTTGCATCGTGTAACCATAGTTTGGGTTGTTCTTCCCTAGGTGCATAACCTTGCACTTGTCCACATTAAATTTCATCTGCCATTTTGATGCCCAGTCTTCCAATTTATCAAGATCCTCTTGCAATTTTCCACAATCCTCTTGGGTTTTAACAACTTTAAATAGTTTTGTGTCATCTGCAAATTTGATAACCTCACTCGTTATTCCACTTTCCAGGTCATTTATGAATATGTCAAAAAGCAGCGGACCCAGCACAGATCCTTGGGGTACACCATTATTCACCTTTCTCCATTGGGAAAATTGGCCATTTAGCCCTACCCTCTGCTTTCTATCTTTTAACCAGTTCCTGATCCACAATAGTACACTGCCTCCTATCCCATGACTCTTTAGTTTTGCCAAAAGTCTCTGATGAGGGACCTTGTCAAAGGCTTTCTGAAAGTCCAGATACACTATATCTACGGACTCACCTTTGTCCACGTTTTTATTCACTCCTTCAAAAAAACATAACAGATTAGTAAGACAAGATCTTCCTTGTCTAAAGCCATGTCGGCTGTCTCCCATTAGGCCATGACTATTGTCATGAGGTAGAGTCTTCAGAGCCTATGGAAATAGGTAGAACAGATGAAAACATCTGAAAATGACAGCTCAGATCAGCACATGGAGCAGAGTTGCTATAGGCAACCAAAACAAACACTATCACATGGTGGGAGAACACGCCCGAGCAGGAAGCAAGTTCCCGATTCATTAGGAAATGAAGGGCAGCTGAGAAGGGGTGGAGCCCAACCAAGCACAGGGACACGCGTAGTTAAAACACGCTCACCTGAGGTTAGTGGGGAGAGGAGAAGAAGAGGCAGGGCGAGGAGCAGAACAAGTTCCAGTTCGAGAAGCAGAGACACAGGAGTGAGAGAGAGTTCAGAAGCCAGCAGAACTGAAAGGTATACGGGAAGAAATACAGCAGCCTGTTGCAGAGAGCAGTGTCCAGCTAAGGACGTGCCCTGTGAAACTTACCAGAAAGCTAGGAGAAGCTACGTTATAGAAGCCAGGCGCAGACAAGCTGAGGTGTTTTATCTTCCTAAAACCAGGTACAGCACAAGAGGGAAAGTCTGTCCCGGGGGACGTTTTATCCTGAAGGAAAAGCCAGGAGAGAAAGGCAGAGAAACGTCTCCGTCTCAGCAGTGCTCTGATAACTCACTCACACGCAGGAGCTCAAAGAAAAGGCAGGGGAGGTAGGCCAATTCCTTCTAATAGAAGAGCCTTTGAATATACTGATTTGCCCTGTACGTATAAGGAGCTGTATAACTCACAAAGGGAGCTCTCAAGAGAAGGTGGTAATTATTCACTGCACTCTCTTAACCAGGAAGAAGGGAAGTGTAATTACCGAGAGCAGAGCTTGCCTAAAGACAACGTTTTCTATAACCCTGTAGAATGTTATTCAGAGGAGGAACCAGAGGATATGCAATGTAATGATTATGAAGAAGCAATATCAGATACATGCATGGACTGTACTTTAATTATGTCAGATGACATTATTTCTTTGTGTTAAAGAGGCTGTTAAAGTATAAGCAAACTGAAGTGAGGAAAACTTACCTGTTTTGAGCGGACTGTTTGTGTTACTTTCGTGTTCAGCTGAAGATAAGCATATTTTTGGTTCCAGTTTGTTCCTTTTGATTTTTATACCAGAAGCATGGTGTTTTTGCCTTTTGTTCCCATTGCTTTAAAATCCACCCGGAAGGGGAATTAAAAGTCCTGTTTGAAAAGCCTTACTATTCATCCACGACTCACCTTCTTTATTCAGCAATTGGGACTACAACTCCCAGAGGACATTGTAATCATACCCTTTTGCTAGTATTGAAGCAGCCCCGGTGAATTACCCAGGCTCCAACCCCTGGGGATCCTCGCCGGGTGACACTATCTACATGCTGAGTAATTTTATTCTTTATGATGGTTTCTACCATTTTTTCCCAGTACTGACGTCAGGCTCACCGGTCTGTAGTTTCCTGGATCACCCCTGGAACCCTTTTTAAAAATTGGTGTTACATTGGCGATCCTCCAATCTTCAGGTATTAGAGATGATTTTAATGTTAGTTCACAGATTACTAATAGCAGGTCTGCAATCTCATAGTTCAGTTCTTTCAACACCCTTGGATGTATAGCATCCAGCCCAGGTAATTTGCTACTCTTCAGTTTATGTAATAGTTATAATATATCTTTCCGATGTATCGATATTTCCAACAATTCTTCTGCACCTTTAAATACCACTTCAGTCATGGGTAACATCCCTTCATCTTCCTCAGTAAAGACTGAAGCAAAGAATTCATTCAGTCTCTCCGCTATCACCTTGTCGTCTCTTAGTGCCCCTTTAACCCCTCTACCATCTAATGGACCAACTGACTCTCACAGGTTTTTTGCTATGAATGTACTTGTTTTTGCTTTTGCAGCAAGCTTCTTCTCAAATTCTCCCTTTGCCTGCCTTATCAATGCCTTGCATTTGACTTGCCAGTGCTTGTGCTGTTTCCAGGTTTCATCTTTTGGCTCTTTTTTTCCATTTCCTGAAAGATGCTTTTTTGGCAACAACAGCCTCTCTGACCTCACCTTTAAACCATGCTTGCAGTTTTTTGGACTTCCCTCCACTTTTCATAAAGCGTGGAATACAGCTGATCTGGGCTTCCAAGATAGTATTTTTCAAACAATACCCAAGCTTGTTGTAAGTCTTTAACCTTTGCAACTGCTCCTTTTAGTTTTTTCTTAACTATTTTCCTCATTTTATCATAGTCTCCCTTTCGAAAGTTAAAAGGTAGTACTGTGGATTTCCTTACTATCCCTCCTCCACTAATTAAATCAAAGGCGATCATGCTATGATCACTATTGCCAAGTGGCCCCAACACCTTTATCTCTTGCACTAGATCTAGTGTTCCACTAAGGCCGGGGTCTCAAACACGCGGCCCGCGGGCCGCATGCGGCCCGCAAGAGAACTTTGTGCGGCCCGCGACGGAGGAAAAAAACCCCACAAAACCCTGGCTTCTGCTGCTGCCGCCGTGGTAGCAGCAGAATCAGCTGTCCCGCGGCCCCTTCTCCTCTGCCCGGAAGAGCCCCGAGCCTGCTCCTTTAGCGGCGGGCTTTTCAAGCTGCGAAGAGAATATTTCCATCTCGCGCGGCTTAAACCTATTCACTTGTCAAGCCGCGCGAGAGGAAAATACTCTCTTCGCGGCTTGAAAAGCCCACCCACCGCTAAAGGAGCAGGCCCGGGGGGGGGTTAGGACTGGAGGTGGTCTGATGGGGGGGGGGGGAGGCAGATGGAGCCAAATGTAAACACAAGAGTTCTAAATTAAAAAATTAAAACCACTGGTGATGAAACAGCCAGAAATGTGCATTAAGGGAACTAATGAGAAACTTTATCAATCATGTTCCTTACCCTATGGAGAGCAAATAATTACACCGTGGCCATCTTTCAATCATCGAAAGGATTCTAAGAGCTTGCGTGGAAACGAAGGCACTTTTAAATACGCTATTGTTTTGCGCCAAATAAGGGTCAGAGGTACTTAATTTGCATGCATGTTACAAATAAACTCTATTTGTTAAAAATCGTTTTAATCACACAATGTTAAATTGAATTAAATGTTCACTATTGAAAAATGTGTGTGTGTGTGTTCGCAAAGAGCAAGAAAAGAGCAGCGCAAGTGATACTGTTTCTTAACCCGCTGATATTATCAAGCGGTGGAGCTGCAGAACAGATGCTGTACCATCATTAGGCCATAATATTCACATGTCAGACCATCTAGTAAAATGAAACTGGTTAAAATGTGTTCATCGTACAATCATGCTTTTAAAGTCGGGCCACCCTGGACTTGTATACGTCTTTCGTCAGGACCAAACCGAGAGAGGGGGGAGGGGAAGGGAATGAAGGAAGGATACCTGTCCATTCAAGTGTGCTTTCTGTCATGTTGTGTTCGCCTCATCCTACATTAAAGCATTCAGTGATGTTTAATAGGGATAATAAACCCTTATTCTAAAAGAAAGGTCATCAAAAACAGGTCAGTGCCACAACAGGACACCAATGGTAGAGGAGAATATATGTTTCTAGAGTGGTACTAATTAAATATCAAAAAGCACCTAGTATAGGCTTAAAAAGGGAAAAAAACATCCAGATAGGCATCTAAAAGGATAAGTGTATGCGTAAAAAGTATGAAAAAGTCAAAATAATGATAAAAGTAAAATATATTCAGATAAAAGCCTAAAAGGCTGAACATCCAATAAAAACTTTAAAAGGATAAAAATAAATAATTGTTTAAAGGCGAGGGCTGGTGGGGGTGGGGGCGGCCAAGGGTAGTGTTTGTAGTAGTTCCTAATGTGCCTGGCGGTTGGCACTGGATTATAGTAATGTAGAAATCTTTTAGTCTTTCTTTATCCATACACTCATTAAGAGGCATGTTTACTAAAAGTTAGTTTATGGTAACATTATGCAAATGAGGTCCCTTATGCAAATTAGGCCCGCATCTTGTGCGGCCCCCGGGTTACTTTACAAGTCCTCATTTGGCCCTCAAAGCAATTTGAGTTTGAGACCCCTGCACTAAGGACTAGGTCTAATATGGCTTCCCCTCTGGTCAGTTCATGAACCAGCTGCTCCAAGAAGCAGTCATTTATTTCATCTAGGAACTTTATCTCCCTAGCATGTCCTGCCGTGACACTGACCCAGTCGATACCGGGGTAATTGAAATCACCCATTATTATTACTGCGCTGTAACTTTTGTTAGCTTCCTTGATTTCTTTGAGCATTTCATCATCCATTTGTTCATTCTGTCCAGGCGGTCGATAGTACACCCCCACTGCCATCGCCTTCCCCTTTTTACATGGAATTTCAATCCATAGAGATTCTACAGCAAATTTTGTTTCCTGCAAAACTTTAATCCTTTCTGACTCAATGCCCTCTCTAACATAGAGCGCAATCCCTCCACCAATTTGATCAGTTCTATCATTACGATATAGTTTGTACCCAGGTATCACAGTGTCCCACTGGTTGTCCTCCTTCCACCATGTCTCAGATATTCCAATCATATCTAACCTTTCATTTAGTGCTATATATTCTAACTCTCCCATCTTACTGTTTAGACTTCTAGCATTTGCATACAAGCATTTTAGAGACTATATTTTATTCATATTAATTTGGCTATTGGTAGACATGGATAATTTGGGATCTTTAAGCTCTGTCTGCTCCATACTCTTTAAGCTCTGTCTGCGCATCCTCCTGACATCAAAATAGATAACTCAACTATTCCTATTAAATCAGAAGTGAAATATCTTGGAGTTACTCTGGATAATGAGTTGAATCTCAGATCACACATAATAAGACAATTAAAAGCGCTTATTACAGAATGAAGCTCATCAAAAGACTAAGGCCGCTTCTTGATACTGTTCACTTCAGAAATGTTTGTCAAGCATTGATTACTCCATTACTTGACATCTGTAATCCAATATATCTGGGTTTATCTAAGCAAGCACTTAAGCCTTTACAACTAGCGCAGAATACTGCTGCACGTATAGTTTTTGGTCTATCAAGTAGAGAACATATAACTCCCATCTTGAAAGAGCTTCACTGGTTACCTATAGCTTCACGTGTAAAATATAAAACTATAATTTATATTTTCAAGATAAAACAACAATATTCTGCAGAAAGCCTGACATATCTCATACAGTCAGATATTAGCAACAGACCTAGAAGAAGAGGATCTGACAACAGAATCAGCTTATGTAATGATGTCAGAAAAACACGTAAAGACACCTCTGAAAGGGCTTTCTCTTTTGCTGCACCTTCCATCTGGAACTCTCTACCTAATGAGCTGAGAGCAGCTCAGGACATCAATGACTTTAGAAAGCAACTGAAAACATCTTTGTTTATAGAACACTACGGTCATGCAATTAACTAACTTAATTTGTCTGGAATGTAAATCATATACATATTGTATAATAGCTCACATTATAGTATAGCTCACTATGTAGATAATGCAACTCACTCTAACACATTATACCATAACTTTAACTTTTATTTCTTTACATTTTCTCACTAATACTCTTAATATCTTTGTTTGTAAGACCGCTTTGATTGTATGATAAGGCGGTATAGAAATCCAATTAAATAAATAAATAAATAAAATAAATACTCGAGGGCATTTGGGCTACTTTACTCTTTTTTGGAACCTCTCTGCTTTTGGTAGTATCCTTCAAGGATACACTCTTCCGAAACAACCGCTCTTGGGCGACTGTCGGCTTTCCCCTATTATCTAGTTTAAAAGCTGCTCTATCTCCTTTTTAAAGTTTTTATTTTTATTTAAGGTCTTTTAGCCATATACAATAACCATATTAATACAGGACATGGTGCCGATATTAACAGAAAGAAAAGAAATCATACAGAAATGACAAAGAAGCATTTCAAGAAACATCAGGCTATTATAGTCCAAATCACGGGAGCTAACTGCATACTATATAAAAAAAAGAACAACCAATAAAGTAACCAAGGCCAAAATGGCCACTTACTAGGAGGAACCAGCAACAATACTACGAGACCCTGTTGAACCCTGTCTATCAACAAAAATCTTTCCAAATGCGTTACTCCTTTTTTTTAAAGGTTAATGCCAGCAGCCTGGTTCCATCCCGGTTAAGGTGAAGCCCATCCCTTTGGAAGAGCCCCTCCTTTCCCCAGAATGTTCCCCAGTTCCTAACAAATCCAAACTCTCATCTCTGCACCATTGTCCTCATCCACACATTGAGACTCTGGAGCTCTGCCTGCCTTTTGTGTCCTGCGCGTGGAACGAGAAGCATTTCGGAGAACGCTACCCCTGGAAGTTCTGGATTTCAACTTCCTACCTAAAAGCCTAAATTTAGCCTCCAGAACCTCCCTACCACATTTTCCTATGTCATTGGTACCGACATGCACCAAGACAGCAGACTCCTCCCCAGCACTAAGACCTTATCTAGGTGGCGCGTGAGGTCTGCTACCTTTGCACCAGGCAGGCATGTTACCATGCGATCCCTCACGTCCACCAGCCACCCAGCTATCTACATGCCTAATGATCGAATTCACCAACTATAATGGCTGTCCTAACCCTTCCCTCATGGGCACATGGCCCTGGAGAAACTTCCTCGGTGCGAGAGGGTTTTACATCACCTGGAGGACAGGTCCTAGTTACAGGATCACTTCCTGCCACACCAGGGTGATGCTCTCTTGTCACGTGACCTCTCTCCTCCATGGCAACAGGGATGCTGCCAGACTGGAGGTGGGATTTCAGGACTATATCCCTGTAGGTCTCGTCTATGTACCTCTCCTGTCTTTCTTATGTTTTCCAAGTCTGCTACTCTAGCCTCTAGAGGACGAACTCGTTCCCTGAGAGCAAAGAGCTCCTTGCACCTAGTGCACATGTAAGACTTCTCACCAACTGGGAGAAAATCATACATGTGACACTCAATACAAAAGACTGGAAAGCCCCCATCTCGCTGCTGGACTGCTTTCTGCATCTTAGTTTTTAAGTTTGTGTTTAGATCTTTAAGTTCTTTACTTACTAAGGGTTGCTATGGATATTTATACTAATAAAACTGTTACCTAATACGTTTAATATACCTTGATCACCTGAAGCTTAATTAATATCAGGTCTTTAGTGTATGACTGATTTGGGTAACGAGCTTCACCTGATAGCACCTCCTGTCTTTTAAGATGTGTAAGTACCTATAAAGTTACGATTATCCCAGGGGTGGGAGGGAAATAACACCTATAAAAAGAGGGCTGCTACACAGTACCCTGTCTTGTGCTGCTGAGGTAAGCTATATTCTGATTTGATTTAAATTATAGCTCTTGCTGCTGCTAGGCTCTAACTTATCATGAAATTTAAACTACAAGCTCTCTGCTGGGTTCTAAATTTAACCAGAAAGCCTCTCTTCTGTGTTTTAATGTAAACTAAAGTACTTTGCTGATGGTAGGCCCTGAGTGACTATTAAATTTAAACTACAAGCTCTCTGCCTGGTATGAAATGTAACCAGAAAATTCTCTTCTGTGTTTTAAACTTAAACTGCTGCTACTTGGCCCTGACTGATTAACAAAAAATAGTGGGTTCACAGATTAATTAGCTTTAATACAAAGAATTCCTTTCAGAAAATGCCCCGAAGTATATACTCACAATTGCAGATCTCTCTCCAGAAGTAACAGTCCCCTTTTCTAGTCCTTCAAGACTAGAAAAGGGGACTGTTACTTCTGGAGTTCCTCCACTTATTTCTTGAGAGCTTCAGCATGCAGGCATCCTGCAGATGGAACTGATCCTGCATCTGGCAGTGAGACCTCTGACTGTACAGTGGCAGAAGCTGTAACGGGGGCAAACAGCTTTAACGATACGATTTATCCCAGCCATTGTTCAGTTCGTGGAGCTTAAGTATCTGTTAAAGCAAGTTTAAATTAGTCTTACCTGCTAATTGTAGTTCCTGGAGGAACTCCAGTCTAGTCCCAGAATCTCTGGGGTTGTCAACCGCCTCTAGCAGCTTTGGAGACTGAGAAACGTAACTCCTGTGATGTCACCATTATATAAGGGGCCAGAACCGTCTCCTCACACCAGTTTACCTATTGACAAAGCAGACTCACTGGAGAAACAAGTACCGAATTACAGCACCCAAAATAACTGCACTCCTGAGCTACAAAAGCCTCTTGGACCTCCTATTTCCAAGATCTGATCCCTGCTTGTGCATGCCTTGAGATCGTCTGACTCCCATCACGCCAAGGATGCTCTGACTCTCACCACCCCCAGGTGACATCCTGCCCTCTCGCGAAGCAGGCGCCTGACAGAACTAAAAATATTTCTTACCTGTAAGTTAGCTCTTGCTTTCAGGCCGAAGTCCAGCAACGAATTAGGGCGGGAACCGGGACTAGATTGGAGTTCCTCTAGGAACTACAATTAGCAGGTAAGACTACTTTAAACTTCTGATCGTCCCTCCAGTATAGTCCCGGAATCTCTGGGGATGTACCTGAGCAGTAAATATAATCAACGGGAGGGTCCTGCTAGACCGGCCTTAAGCACAGCCGATCCAAAACAGGTGTCTCTGCCGCCTGCACATCTAGACAGTAATGCTTCACAAAGGAATGCAGCGACGACCAGGTTGCCGCTTTACAAATCTCTACCGCCGGCACCAATCCACACTGTGCCCAAGATGCTGCTTGTGCTCTAGTGGAATGAGCCCGCAGACCTTCCGGCACCGCTCTACCGCGCAAAATATACGCCGACGCAATTGCTTCCTTTACCCAGCGAGCAATCGAACCCTTAAAAGCTGCCTCCTTTCTTTACTCCTGCAAAGAGTACAAATAGCCTGTCCGATTTACGGAAAGAGGCTGTTCTAGCCACATACTACTTCAATGCTCAACGGATATCCAAGCGATGAAGCCGCTCTGCGACCTGACCCTTACCTATATATGCAAACACCGGCAACGACACCACTTGGTTCAAATGAAAAGCTGAAACCACCTTGGGCAAGAATGACAGAACCGGCCTCAAAACCACCTTAGAATCAAAGAAAGACAGAAAAGGCTCCCTACAAGACAGCACCTGTAGCTCCGAAACGCGCCGCGCTGAGGCAATGGCCACTAAAAACTCCATCTTGAGCGTAAGGTCCTTCAATGAAGCATCCGCTAAGGGCTCAAAAGGCGCCTTCCCTAACGCCTCCAGAACCAACGGCAGATCCCATGCCGGAACTACCTGCTTACGCGGCGGCTGAAGAATCCCTACTGCCTTCAAAAACGCTTTATATCCGAATGACTAGCAAGCGAGACTTCTTGCACCTTCCCCCTATAACAGGACAAAGCCGCCAATTGCACTTTCAAGGAAGCCACCGCTAAAACCCTTTTGAAAGCCATCTTGCAAGAAAGAGAGCACTTGAGGGATTGACGCCCTTAAGGGGAACGCAGTCTCTTTCTGCACACCAAGCCTCAAAGATACGCCACACTCTGACATATGTCAAGGAAGTAGACTTCCGTCTCGCCTTCAGCAAAGTTGCTATCACTGCCGCTGAATACCCTCTCGCTCATCAACCTAGCCTGCTCAATAGCCAGGCCGTAAGCGAGAATCGATCCACCTGGGGCATGCAAAGGGGCCCCTGAGTTAGAAGATCCTTGCGAACTGGAAGCTTCCATGGCTCCTCCACTAAAAGCCTGACCAAGTCCGCATACCATGGCCTTCTCAGCCAATCCGGAGCAATTAGAATCACTCACCCCTTGTGGAGCTCTATGTGCTGTATAACTCGACCAATCAGCACCCACGGCGGAAACACATACAGCAGCTGCTGCTCCGGCCACTTCTGGATAAAAGCCTCCAAACCTTCCGCCATCCTTTCTCTTCTCCTGCTGAAGAACCGATCGACCTTTACCGACTGAAACGTCGCCATGAGATCCATCACTGGCGTTCCCCAGCGTCTCACGAACATCGTGAATACCTCGGGATGTAGAACCCACTCTCCTGGGTCCACCTTTACCCGACTGAGAAAATCAGCCTCCACATTGTCCACCCCCGCGATGTGCGCTGTGGACAAGGCCCCTAGATTCTGCTCGGCCCACTCAAAAAAACTCTACGCCTCGGCTTCCAGCGCCACGCTGGTGGTGCCCCCTTGCCGATTTATGTAAGCTACGGCCGTAGCGTTGTCCGAGAACACCCGAACGGCCTTTTTCTGAAGATAGGGGAGCAATTTCCGGAGAGCTAGCGCCACAGCCCTCAGCTCCAACCTGTTGATCGACCACCCCCTTTCCAGGGGGGACCACTGACCTTGGACCAGTCGACCTTGACAATCGGCTCCCCAGCCGTGCAGACTGCAATCCGTCGTGAGGGAAATCCAGAACGGCGCCTCCAACGACATTCCGCTCTCGAGATACCCTGGCCTCAACCACCAACGCAGCGCCAGGCGAGTCTGCGGTGGGCAATCCAATTTCTGGGAAAGCGAATCTCTTTGATGCGACCACCTCCTTAGTAGCGCTCTTTGTAACAATCTCATGTGGGCCCGCGCCCACAGCACTAACTCTAGGGTCGCTGCCATTGTCCCTAACACCCAAAGATAATCCCAGGCCGTGGGACTCTGCTGACTGAGAAACCGACCCACCAACTGTCAGAGTCCCAGCACCTGCTGCCGAGGCAGAAACACTTGACCGACACTCGTATCAAATCGCGCTCCGCAGATACTCTAGGTCCTCAGTCGGCACCAACTTGCTCTTTGCTACGTTGACTACCCAACCGAGAGACTGCAGCAGAGCTATCACCCTGGCCGTTGCCGAAACACTCTCCTCTCTGGACTTTGCCCTGATTAACCAATCGTCCAGATATGGTTGCACCAAAACTCCTTCCTTTCGCAAAGCCGCTGCCACAACCACCAACCCCTTGGTGAATGTCTGGGGCGCGGTTGCCAGAACCAAAGGGAAGTGCCTGGAACTGAAAATGACCCATAGGCACCGCAAATCTGAGGAATTTCTGATGCTCCTGCCATATCGGAATGTGCAAATACGCCTCCGATAGGTCCAGGGATGTCAGAAACTCCCCCTTTCTCACCGCTATGATAACCGACCTGAGGGTCTCCATTCGAAAAGGAGATACGCAGAGAAAGCGATTTACCCTTTTTAAATCTAGGATTGGTCGCCATGTCCCCTCCTTCTTTGGCACCACGAAGTAAATGGAGTATCGACCGCATCCTAACTGGTCAGAAGGAACCAGGACAATTGCTCTGAGATCTAGAAGCCTTTGCACCGTTTTCCTGCACTGCCTGGTGCTTCGCTCAAGCGTTGCAGGGAGATCACACGAAAGAATCGGACACCGGTCGCTGAAACTCCAGCGCATAACCATCTCGAATCAACTCTAAGACCCACTGATCGGAAGTAAGTTGGGTCCAGGCAGGATAAACTCCAGTAGCCGACCTCCTATGGTAACTAGCTCCTCCCGGACCCCCCTGACTTCATTGTGACTTTTTGAAACTGAAGGATGAGGACGCAGAGGCAAACCCCCTGCTCGCTTCTCGAAACCCCCTAAAACCTGGGTCCTAGCCGAGAAACGACCCCGCTGTCCTTGCCTCAACCTCGGGGGAGGGAAACGGAGAAAATCCCGCTGCGGTCCGCGAGACCCGGGAACGGAATGCTCTAGCTTCTGTTTGTCCTCTGGCAATTACCTGTCTTTGACTCTCCTAAATCCTTTACCAACTTTTCCAAATCCTCTCCAAAGAGCAGCTTACCCCGGAAGGGAAGCCTACTCAATCTTGCCTTGGAAGGCCCATCGGCTGACCAATTCCGCAGCCAAAAACATCTCTGTCCTGCGACTACCGACGCCATACTCGTCGCTAAAATCCGGATCAAATCATAATGAATGTCGGCCAGATACACCGCCCCGGATTCCAAACAGGACGCCTCCTCAGTCACCTCTTCCATGTGATCCCCCTGGACCCGCTGCGCCCACCTCAAGCAGGCTCTTGCCACCCAGGCCCCACAAATAGACGGTCTGCAAGGATTAGTGCATTTGCTTCAAAGACCTGCTTCAGCAAAGTCTCTAACTTATGGTCCTGTGGATCCTTGAGTGCCGCCGACCCCTCCACCGGGATGGTTATTTTTCTTGGTCACCGCCGATACGGCCGCATCCACTCTCTCGGCGCCTTAAACAACTCCTGGTCCTGATCCAAGAGAGGATACAGCCTTGCATAACCCTAGACCCTTTAAGATTGGCCTCAGGCATATCCCATTCTTCGTGAATCATTATTTTATTTATTTACATTCTCTTATATACCGCGCTATTCTGCATCAGTGCGGTTTACATTGAACAAACTGAAATTACATTGAACAGGGCATTATAACTTGGAGATAACTATTTTTACAGGGAACATGGGCTATGGAGGGTTAAGTGGCTTGCCCAAGACCAACAAGGAGCACCTGTGGGACTAGAAACCCCAGTCCTTCCGGCCCAAGGTTGCTGTCCTCTAGTGGGATTTGAACTCCCGACCTTCCGGCCTGAAGTACCTTGCCCCAACCATTAGGGCCACTCCTCCACTCATCATCTCCTTAAACACCCTATGGATAGGGAACACCCTCTGAGTCTTTCGAACCGCTTGCAGCAGCGGATTCTCCAGGGTGGAATCCTCTGTGACCCTCTGTCCGGCATGGTTAGGGTTTTGCGAGACTCTGCGATGAGCGCCGGCAGCTCTTCCCTACGGAACACCCTTACAACTCGAGCCTGAATCTTCTTGCTCCCTAATCTCTCCTTCCTCCAGCTCCCCCAGGTCCATGTCCGCCTCCTCGGAACGCAAGTCCTCCAAAAGGACTAACTGATCTAGGCGATCCCTATCAGACCTGGCCTTCTTGGCACTGCTGCTAGCCACCTCTGCCGCCAAAGGTGAGCCGGGCCTCTTCAGTCCCCAGTCCTGCCCCTGAGGTACTTGCTATAGGCCCCTCCTGAGAGCCAGCCAACGTCCTCTGGAGCAGCGCCATAAAATCCTGCGAAAAAATCGCCACCAAACCCCCCAATAGTGGCTGCTGGGACAACGGGGTCTCCGGTGCTGACACTGCCCCGCCCCCCCGGCTCAGAAGCAGACAGGGATGGAAGAATGGGGACCCCCCACCTCCTCCAATGTGTCATGTCCCCCTGTCTTGGATTCGGGGGCTAAGTCCTTCCCGCCCCAACTCTGAAGCACACCCCCTACACACACCATCCTGGAGACAACCGAACTCCTCCTGGCCCCACACAATAGGCAGAGCTCTTTGGGCAGGCAGGCTGCACTGACAGGACCTCGCCGCATATGCAACCCCAAATAATTTTTTTTTTTGTTTAATGTTCTGTAGGACCCAGACACGCTCCTTAGCTAAAATGTGAAAATAATAAGCAAAAACGAAGCTCGCCGAGTGAGATACCCAGCGGCAAAGCCCCCCAATTTCAATGGCGATTTTTCCCCGCGTTCCGCACATGCGGTCTGGCCTGCCCCTGCTAATCTGCCATTTCGTGCCTAAAATGCCGCCTTACCTCGAAGGCCGCTGGCACAATAACTGGAGCAGCTTCCCGCGATCTGTCCTGCCCTTAAGAAGCAGATCACCGAGGTCTGACAAGTTGGCATCCCCACGCTGACTCAATATAGCTGTGGCAGCCCTTGAGAGCTCTAAGCGCCGGCAGGCAAAGCCTCTGCACGCGCTGAGCTCCGGACTCAATGGGCTCCTGTCCCTCTTCAACTGGGACAGTAACCCGCTGCCGGTCTTCTCCCCCAGGCTAGCAAATTCAACACTATGGCTCCTGCCTGTCTCCCGGTAGAGGGAGAAAGCACGGGAGGGAGCAGGGGACCTCAGGGCAATAGCTGGCAGACCGTTAACACTAAAAGTAGAACTCAAATCTCTTTCCTCTCTTCTTTTCTTTTTTTCTTTTTTTTTTTTAAACACTTGCTACCACTATCCTTAATCGTTCCTCTGGTGAAGCCACGGAATCCCCTTGGGCTCACCACCTCTTTAGCTGCTTTGGAGACTGATAAAACTGGTGTGAGGAGGCGGTCCAACACTTATATACTGGTTGACATCACAGGAGTTAAGTTTCTCAGTCTCCAAACTGCTAGAGGAGGTTGACAACCCCAGAGATTTCGGGACTAGACTGGAGGGACGATCAGGAAAAGAGAGAGTTCTACCAGCCCGTTTCCCAACTGTCCTTTCAGAGAAAAAGCAGTTAAATCTCTTCAGTGTTTTCAAAATGTGCTGTTCCAAGTCCCTGTGTGTAGTTAATTGGGGAGTGCCCTATAAAGCAAGATTGCTCACTACGGGTAGATGGGAGTTGGGTGGGGGGGAGGGATAGGGGAGGGAACTAACAACTGATGAAAACATACGAACATAAGATATGCCATACTGGGTCAGACCAAGGTCCATCAAGCCCAGTATTCTATTTCCAACAGTGGCCAAGCTAGGTCACATGTACCTAGCAGTTTCCCCAAGGCAGGACCCAAGTTCCACAATGCTTGTACTGGGTCAAGCATTGATATCTTCGGTCACTTCTTAATAATGGTTTATGGACCTTTCCTCCAGGAACTTGTCCAAACCTTTTTTAAACCCAGCTACACTAACAGCCTTTACTACATCCTCCGTTAACAAATTTCCAGAGTTTGATTACATGTTGAGTGAAAAAATATTTTCTTTTATTAGTCTTAAATAGTTTACCCTGTAGCTTCATTGCATGTCCCCTAGTCTTTCTATATTCTGATAAGGTAAACAATCGATCTACGTTTACCCGTTCCACTCCGTTCATTAATTTATAGACTTCTATCATATCTCCCCTCAGCCGTCTCTTTTCCAGGTTAAAGAGCCCTAACCTTTTTAGCCTTTCTTCATAGGAGTATCCTTCCATCCCCTTTACCATTTTGGTGGTTCTTCTCTGAACCTTTTCTAAAATCGCTATAATCCTTTTAAGATACGGCGACCAGAATTGCACACAATATTCAAGGTGTGGTCTCATCATGGAACAATATAGAGGCATTATAATATCTTTTGTTTTATTTTCCATTCCTTTCCTTATCATACCTAGCATTCTATTTGCTCTCTTGGCCGCCGCTGCACACTGGGCCGAGGGTTTTAACATGGTATCCACAATGACGCCTAAATCTTTTTCCTGGGTGGTGGTTCCTAATGTGGAACCTTGCATTGTGTAACCATAGTTTGGTTTGTTCTTCCCTAGGTGCATAACCTTGCACTGGTCCACATTAAATTTCATCTGCCATTTTGATGCCCAGTCTTCCAATTTATCAAGATCCTCTTGCAATTTTTCACAATCCTCATGGGTTTTAACAACTTGAAATAGTTCTGTGTCATCTGCAAATTTGATAACCTCACTCGTTATTCCACGTTCCAGGTCATTTATGAATATGTCCAAAAGCAGCGACCCAGCACAGATCCCTGGGGTACACCACTATTCACCTTTCTCCATTGGGAAATTGGCCATTTAGCCCTACCCTCTGCTTTCTATCTGTTAACCAGTTCCTGATCCACAATAGTACAACTGCCTCCTACATCCCATGACTCTGTTAGTTTGCCAAAAGTCTCTGATGAGGGACCTTGTCAAAGGCTTTCCTGAAAGTCCAGATACACAATATCAACCGACTCACCTTTGGTCCAACCTGTTTATTTCACTTCCTTCAAAAAAACATAAACAGATTAGTAAGGACAAGATCTTCCTTGTCTAAACGCCATGTTGGCTCCGTCTCCCATTAGGTTGTGGACTATCTACATGCTGAGTAAATTTTAAATTTCCTTTATGACTGGTTTCTACCATTTTTTTTTTTTCCTTCCGGTACTGTACGTGAGGCTCACCCCGGTCTGTAGTTTCCCGGAATCACCCCTGGAACCCTTTTTAAAAATTGGTGTTACATTGGGCGATCCTCCAATCTTCAGGTATTAGAGATGAGTTTTAAGGATAGTTTCACAGATTACTTGATAACCAGTGTGTGATGGGGCCCATTGGTGGGTTAGAGCCCTTATTGCCCTGTATAGGCGGTTTTGCTTTTTCAGGATGTTAGTTTCGGCCTCATGAACAAGTAATTGCTCTGGCTTGATAAACAAAAGAGTCCTTTCAGATGGCAATTTTGCAATGAAACTTAAAGTGGGTTTTATTCCCCGTCCCTGCTCGGTACTTTGTCAAGAGAAATAGAAACTACTCAAAAGGATGAACAGAGCAACAAATTAAATGGCAAACAAATAATCCCTTATTTCCTGTGACCAACGGTTCTCTTTGCATTCATTCAACATAGCAAGGCTGCGTTTTGTAACACATGCTGCATTCCATGGGAATGGGCCTTCGTAAGAGTTGTTTTGCGTCTTCCCATTATCATATTCTCCTCAGCAGCTGCCCAAACTCCCTGTGTCAGGACTCTCTCATACAAATGGCGCTCAGACACAGTGTCCTGTGATAAATCACTGTAATAATCAAAAGAGGCTCTTCTCCCTTCAGGGCTATACCTCTCTGGCCTGTGGTATCTTCTGCCTGGGCTCTCCTCCCAGAATATACAGTTCTGAACCACCTTGCTGCTTGTACGTTAGATTCAGGATTCATGACCACGCCCTTGGCACTTAGGGGTTTTAAAAACTTCCTCTCCCTATAATCATATGGAGGATTCTTCTCTCTGCAGGGGACTGCATTATAATACTTGGATCCCTATACCTTACGGCTTTTGCCTTCCAGGCTGGTTGTGCAGGAGTAGTTTGTGTTAATGATGACTTAGTTTTACACCCTACTTCTTAGGCTGCAGGACGTGCTTGGAGTTCCCATCCCCCAACACTTTCCTCTCACAGTTGACCTCTGCCCCGCAACTGGCACACTACCGGTCCCTAGGTGTAGTGGGATCTTCCTAGCTTACCCCCTCTTTCAGAGGTTTATTTCTGGTAGCAGGTGTACTTTGGAACCGCTTTGCCTTGAACCTCTCTTCTCGAGAAGCTGGAGTCAGGACTCACTTCCTGGGGATTTCTCCGTGAGAAGAGTTCCTCCCAGCACTCCCCTGTGGTTTTCTGACTCAGCTGATGAGAGCCACACCTCCTGCTATTCTCTGCCAACCCGACCTGCAGTCCTACTCTCTGCAGTTCCCTTTGGTGTTCGTGGTTTCTTGCTCCTACTCATTGCCACTCGCCAATCTACTCCACTCTGACTGGAACCGTTGCCTTAAGTAATCCACTTGAAGCATCACTAGTCTGCACGTGCACCTGGGGCCTTTTCACTCAGGTGTTCACTGATGGGATTTTTGTTTGCCTACGTAGCACAAGAATTTCCCTTGCTCCGGTGACTCAGGAGTGCCTAGTGCTGCTTTTCTAAAGCTGACTCTGAGGTAAAGTCCCTTTCTTTTACACCTGAATTTGCATAGGCTGTTTACCCCTTGCTGGCATCACACAGTTCTGCAATCTCATATTTCAGTTCTTTCAACACCTTTGGATGCTACCATACCGGCCCCAGGTGATTTGCTACTCTTAAACGTTTATCTAATAGTTGTCAGACATCTTCCCGAGGTATCGATATTGTTCCGCGGTCAAATTCTCCCGCACCTTTAAATACCACTTCAGTCATGGGTAACATCCCTACATCTTCCTCAGTAAAGAATGAAGCAAAGATCATTTTTCATTCAGTCTCTCCGCTAAAATCGGCCTCTTCTAGTGCTCCTTTAACCCCCCTTTTATCATCTAATGGAACCAACTGACTCTCTCACAGGTTTTTTTGCTACGAATGTACTTGAAAAAGGTCTTTATTTCGCAGTTTTTGCTTCCGCAGCAACGCTTCTTCCCAAATTTCCTCTCTTTGCCTGCCTTATCAATGCCTTGCAATTTTGACTTGCCAGTGCTTGGTGCTGTTTCCAGGTTTCGTCGTGTTGGCTCTTTTTTTTGTTTCGATTTCCTGAAAGATTGCTTTTTTTGGCAACAAACAGCCTCCTCTGACCTCACCTTTAAACCATGCTGGCAGTTTTTTGGACTTCCTTCCACTTTTCTTTAAAGCGTGGAATAAAGCTGGGTCTGGCGCTTCCAAGATAGTATTTTTCAACAAACACCCAAGCTTGATGTACGTCTTTAACCTTTGCAAACGCTCCATTTTAGTGTTTTTTCTTAACTGTTTTCCTCTCCTATTTTATCATAGTCTCCCTCCCTTTTCAAAAGGTTAAAAGGTAGTACTGTGGGATTTCCTTACTATCCCTCCTCCACTAATTAAATCAAAGGCGATCATGCTATGATTCCACTATGGCCAAGTGGGCCCCAACAACCCTTATCTCTTGCAATAGATCTGGTGTTCCACTAAGGACTAGTCCTATATTATTGGGCTTCCCCTCTGGTCGGTTCATGAACCAGCTGCTCCAAGAAGCAGTCATTTATTTCATCTAGGAACTTTATCTCCCTAGCATGGTCATGAAGTGCACTGAACCCAGTCGGATACCGGGGTAATTGAAATCACCCATTATTATTACTTACTCCGACTGCGCTGTAACTTTTGTTAGCTTCCTTGATTTCTTTGAGCATTTCATCATCCATTTGGTCATTCTGGCCAGGTTGCTCGATAGTACACCCCCACTGCCATGAGGTGTCCAGTAGCTTCAAAAAGCTGAATAAAAAATCTAAAGCAGAATTTTAAAAAACCTACCCCACTAGATAAATATTTCCACCTTTTAAACTAAAGCACCAAAAAGAATGTAGCTTTGTTTTTAAAAATGTACCAAAACCCTTTTAAGAGCTCCCGGACAGAGAGCTAAGTAATTTAAAAAAGCCACTAACTCTTTACCTTTGCTTGGGGGAAATGTATCGCCCAGGTTAGGAATGCCCTGGTTCAGTAGCATATTTAATCACTAAGGCAGCATGAGGGAGTGCCGTCATGGCCCTAGAGCATGACTCTAGTTTTGCCGGGACGAAAAAGAATCTCCTTAAGCACTGTCGGTTCACAGCACATGCCGGGATGGACAGGTTGGAGATGGACTTCCTCAGTCATCACCAACCCTTGAAATCCAGTAGAGTGGGGATTTAAAGTCAGGAGGTGTTTCCAATGATTTTCCATTGTTTGGGTCACCCCAAGAGGAATTAGATGGCAATCTGGTTCAAATGCAAGGATACCATTTCTTACTGTGTGCCCACATCGAAGCTAATTGTCAGAGGGCATCGGTGCCCTGGCTCAGTCATAGCAATACCTCTATATATTTTAAAAAATTTTGTATGGCCGCTTTTGGGGCATGTGTTTTCAGTTGGCATTAGAGAACAATCTGGGGCTGGATTGTTTTGGTGGGCACTGGATTGGCTGAGGAGAGCATAGTTTTTCAGAAGCCGTAATGCGACTCTCGCAGGAACCTCGCTTCTTCAAATCTGTCCCCAATTTCGGGACCTGTTGTGCCAGGGTGCCAATTGTTCCTGGACAACGCCCAGTTTCCTTTCTCGCTTACCCGGCTTGGCTCTTGAAAGGAGTCGGATGGCACATAAGGTGTTCTCTCTCTCCTGCAGTGGTTTTCGCTATGCTGAGAAAGCCCGGAGGAAGTCTACCTGCCTGGCCTGGACACACAGGTCTTGGTGCCTCCTTTGAGTGGTTGGTGTGTCATCATGCAAGCTTGTTCCAGAGGTAGCCAAGGTGCCGGCTTAGTTTGGCTTTCTGGCAGAATGGTCTGGAAAAGGGCTTTTCCCCTTAGCTTCCTGAAGTCCAGGTAGCAGCTTTGCCCTGTTTCCCAGATCTGGTGGCTGGAAAAGTCTTTCACCTTACACCCGGATGTTTTTTTGTTTCCTTCAAGGGATTTGGCTGTTTTTCAATTTGTCCCCTTCCTAGGATGTCTGTCTGCTGCGGGCAGGTGCCCTGATGGTGGAGCCCTTTGAACCTTTGAAGTTGTGCTATTCTGAAGGATTTGACTCTCAAGACTATTTTTCTTGGTTGTTGATTTGTTTGGCAAGGCAGATTTCACAAGGCTATCAGGCTCTGTCTTGTTGGGATCCATATTTGTCTTTTTCAGAGGAGGAAGACTATTCCATTCTGCCTGTGCCTTTCCCTTTTACTCAAGGTGGATATCTCCTCCTTTTTCAGTGGCACTGGATCAAAGAATCCATTGCCTGGGTGTATCTATTACCGAACCAGCTGAATTCTGGAGGATTTACACGCACATTCTTACTTGAGCACAGGCACCCGGGGAAGAAGCGCATTGCTTCATTAGACTCTTCAGAATGTTTGGTCGGGCCACAGCAACACATGGGGCATCCCCCCCCCCCCCAAAACTTTCCACTTATGTCCCCCAAAGCATTGCCACTTGGATGTCCATACTCAGGCAGAACATGTCCTTTGGGCTAAAAGGTTTATGTGAGCTGTGTCTTCTTTGACACCCAGTGAAAAGAGTAGCTTTGGTACGTCCCATTGTTTTTCTGGGACTGGTCTAGCAAGGATGAATAGGCGAAGGTTGGCATTTACTTACCAAATAATGCCCTTTTCCTTGAGTCCCTGCTATACTAGTCCCTGACCTGCCCCTGGAATTGTGTTGGTCTGTTATGGCCTGCAGCGGTATCTTTTGGTCCGCTATATCTGGATGGTGGCCCTGCAGGCTTATAATCTACTGACAATCTTCTGTTCTAAAACTCTCCTGTACATAGTTTTTCTGTGCTGTTTGGTTAAAGCATTGTTGCCACTCGTTGTGGGCTGAGTGAGGTTTGCCATGTCTTATACATTTCCTTTTGATATGAATACTGAGTTTCCCACTAGTAGCTAAGGGGATAGAGTCATGGGGAGTTGATGTCATTGAAGCCTGGGCATTTCAGTGGCTCTCTGTCCCTCCATACATCTGCTGGTAGGGGAACACAAACCACTTGGTCTGGACTGGGTTCCCTCGCAGAACTCAAAGGAAAGGCCCATTATGTAATGAGTAAAATGTCCCCTTTTTGCCTTTTTGTGGAGCCTTGAAAGGATACAGACATAATGGAGGCAATTATAGGCAGTTTACCTGGCATTGGGGCAGATGCAAGAGTTAGTTTTTCAGGGATAGGGTAGTTTGTAGTTGTAGCTTTTGGATATGAGAGTGATTTTGGAGAGGGGGGGGGGTCAGAAGTTGTTCAGAGAGGTCGTATTAAAAGGTGAGATAGTTTGCGAGCAGTGGGGCAGTTGGAGTGGGATATTTTGGGTTTGTAGGATGGAAGGCCAAATGAGTTGTGGTATTTTTTTGATGGTAGAGGCAGTTTGTGGGGCACTAGGGAAGTTGCAGGGAGGTCATTTCTGAGGGTAGAGGTCTGGCAGATGTGGGGCATTCAGTGGGGTATTTTTGGGGGTTAGAGTAGTTGGTGGGCATTTGGATGGAGTATTTTATGGGGGGGTGGTGGTGGTAGACTGTGGGGTAGTTTAGCAGGTGGGAAGTAGCTTAAAGGGGGATGGGGGCAGTTGCAGCATGCTAGTTTGTGGGGTGGGGTATTTTCTAGCGTGGTGTGACAGTTACTGGGGGTTAGTTTTTGGCAGTAGGAGTAATTGACAGAGTGGTCAGTCTGCTGCAGGAGGGGGTAGCTTTTCTCAGTGCAGTGGGGGGAGCGGTGAGGCAGTTGTAGGTGTTTGTTTTTCGGGTGGGGCAGTTTGCAGGGCAGTGAGGCAGTTGTGGCTGTGTAGCTTTTCTGAGCTGGGTTGTTTTCCGGGGGCTGGGGCTGTTATAGGGGATAGTTTTTGTGGATGGGGTTATTTACAGGATGGTGGGGCGGCTGCAGGAGGGGTTAGGTTTTTCTGGTGGGGCAGTTTTTGAGATGTGAGGTAGTTGTGGGAGGTGGTTTTTGTAAGTGGGCTGTTTGCATGATAGTGGGGTGGTTGCAGGTGTGTAGGTTTCTAGAGCAGAGACTGCAGCACATTGAGGCAGTTATAAGAGATTGTTTTTTTTTTATAGTGGGGCACTTCGGGGGGACTGTGGAGGTGTATTTTTAAAGGAGCAGTAAGCAGGGTGATGAAGCAGTTGTGGTGGAATATCGTTTCATGGTGGCAACATTTGGGGATTTAGTAAGACAGTTACGAAGGAGTATTTTTTGGAGCTGTTGCATGTTGGTGGTGCAGTTGAGATAGGGGAGGCTTTGGTATTGGGTCATTCTGGTAAGGTGGGAGCCTAGGAGAATGGGGAGAGGGTGTTTGAAAGGAGCAATCCCCTAGCTGCTGTGTTTCACTGATTAGATTCTATGATACAGAAATGGACACTCCTTCTGTCATAGAAGTTCACTGGGCTAGAGTTTTGGGGCACTTATTTCTCTGCAACCCCTGCTCCGATTTGGTCCATTTTTGAACCTGATGTTTCTTAATCCCCCTTTTCCTGCATGCAAAGTTTCATCCCATTCTGTTAAGTTTTTCAGTTTTATCTTGCCCCCAAGCCTGAGAATCAGGCAGAGACATTCTCAGCTCCTTTTATGTAATAATTTCCATTAGACTGCAAGCATAGAAAGAGCACTTAGATGTCAGCATATTGTGATAAGGAAGATTTCTAGTGAGCTCATGGAAGTAGAAGAAAAGAATGATTCTACCTTTAGGAAAGGTCACAGCCCTGCAAAGCACACCATTCCATCAGTTCTCTGGAGAAAACAAACACAGGGATTCAAAAGATAAGATGACACTCCAAGCCTGATGACGTAGCAACAGGCTTGGAAACTGATTACAAACACCTGTCTAGAGAGTCAGGGAGGTTGATCAGAACACAGGGATATAAACCAGGGCTGGAGCATGAGAGAGGGCAGACCGAGGGGAAGACCGAGGAGCAGCCCGAGAGAGAGCAGCAGAGCAGAGAGCAGCACAGAAGGCAGCCCAGAGGGAGCACAGTTGGAGGAAACACAGAAGCTGGAGAAACGGAAGCCACATGGAGGAAAAAGGAACTGAAGCAAGTAAGGCAGCAGGGGAGAGGAAAACGAAGGTGGTCTGGAGTGCCTCAGAGAGAGAGAGCAGGAAAACCTTCAAACCCCAGCAATGAAGGAAAAGCTTCAGAGAGTTCAGAAGTGGGTGCCCTAAGATTCAGTGGCAGAAGTCTTCAGAGCCAGCCTTAAAGTGAGCGAACAGTGGCAGAGCTCCAGGGAATGAACCTAAACTAAGGGACAAGGGACTGTTTCCCCCAGAGCTGTGCAAGATTGATAGTTTTTTTTTCGCTCTCAGCTGCATTTTGAGGAGTTGTGGACCTCAGGCTCAGGTACTGCTTATCCCTATTCACTAGACACTGTGTTTAAAACGACCGCACAGGGAGTTTTAGGGAGACCAAACACCCTGAGGCATTCTGCCAGTAGTATGTACAAGCAAGGCAGTGTGCAGTCAGTAAGAACCTGAAAGGCAAATCGCGGTGGACTCTAAGAAGAGTGATTCACTCTACAGTCAAACACAACCCTTATCCGCGATTAGTACTTTGTGCTTTGCACGACATGTAGTAGTGAAAGCCTTTGCTAAACTGCTATAGTACTCAACGCTGAGCCTGTAAACCTAACCGAAAACCCCGAAAATATATTGCCATGCCTTTTGTGTCTTTTTCTGATACGTTGGGAATCATCCTGCAGTTGGATTGAATGGACTGTACAGGCTTTGTCAGCCAGCACAACAACTTTTGTATAAAGAAATTTTGACACAAATACTGGATGAAAGTATCCTGGTGCAAACCCCTTACGTTGAACCTTTGCTTTTGGGAGAAATAACACTTTGTTATAGTTTGGCCCTATAACTCTGACCTTCATGACTATTTTCTATCAGGACGGGAAACTACTTTTCCAAGCATGCAATCACGAGAGGAAAGTTAGTTGATTTAACCTTCAATAGACAGAAAAATAATGTGCTACCCCCAGCCCTCCAAGCCAATAGGGATTTGAGGACGGGGTATGGACAATATTAATTCTTATAAATAGCGACGTGGTGGTGTAATCACATGTTGCAATTTGCCATCCTTTTGACCGGGGCAAACATCTTGGGGAAATGTTCCGGCTAGAAGGGATATTCAGGGGCATTTACATGCTTTCCAATTGTGTGGAAACAACACTCGGTGATTATCGTCAATTTACAGAGGGTGTATATCACCAAAAGCTGAATAAGGGTAAATCCCTCCAGTCCCAAGGCCTATATAATCTCTAATCTTGTCTCTTGTGTCTCAACACTAAAATCAACATATCATGTTGACTTTTTATATCCTGAAAGAACCTTGATATGACAAATTCTAGGTTATAAGGGGTATGTCAGGTCTCAGACCTGTCCGTAGCATTGGCTTGAGACAGTGTCCTATGCCTCAGTGCTTCTCACCTTTGCCCAACGACCTTTGTATTCACATATCCCCTAAGATGTTTTAGTGTTAATTATGGGCATTTTCATATATAATATATATTGATTCGTGCTTATCTGAGCAGGTTTAGACTCCGTCCCCCGAAAGCCACCATCCGGCTCCGTTTCATGCGTTTCACAGATGAGAAGTCTCTTCAGGGTGAATTTTAGTCCTTTAAGCACCTGCATACGGTATTCTAGTGTGTCAATTGTTTGGCACTATGGTAAAATGCTCACTCCTCTGATAATTTACTTGTTCTTATGGCTTCTAGCGCTCCTAGCATTTTTTTAAGATTCTTCGATCACACGCATTTGTGATGCTAGAAGCCATAAGAACAAGTAAGTATTTATCATAGTGTGAGCCCCATTTACCTCCGCCCAAACAATCGAAAACTAGATACCGTCTTCAGTGCCCCTTCCCGGACTAAAATTCCCCCTGAAGAAACTTCTCATCTGTGAAACGCATGAACGGCGCGGATGGTTGCGTGCGGGGTTACCACTGTCTTAAACCTTCTGCTCAGATAAGCACAATCAATATAATATATAACTCTGCCAATGCACCCATTCCACTTTAACACTAAACCTCTTTCAGGGTGATGGTGAATTACAAAGGTCGTTGATGCAATTTTTTAAAAACGCCCTGAGGCATCACGCGCCCCTGCCTCCCTGATAAGCCAGTGGACGGCCGACGTCTGTCGAGACCTATATACCCCTTATAACCAAACATTACTCCAAGTTTCAGATCTAACCAAAGTTCAAACATGATAATTTGATTTTAGTGTTGAGAACCAACAGACAGTATTAGAGATTATATAGCCTTGGAGGACGGAGGGATTTACCCTTATCAGTTCCATTGGTGTTGTCCGGCATTCCACTGGGCAGCACGCCATTGGAACTCGCCCCGGTGAGAGCGCCTTACGTTTAGCTACAGAAGTTTAGCTTTTTCTACAGTCCTTTCCTTTCGCCGGGCAGCTGCTAAATTTTCCCCGATAAGACCCCGGCATTGACTCTATCCAGCGCCGTTACAACTCCAATGCGCTAGTGGCTGGCTGCTTTAGTAGCTGCTCTAGCTTGCTTCGGACTGAATATCGGTGCCCGTTGTATTCCCTGCATAGGGTAGTGGCTAATTTACAAAGGTGTATTATATTACTGAACTTGATAAACTGTTCTTCTCCCGCAATAATGCCCAATGCCCATTTTTTTTTTTTTTATCTAGAAAAAGATGATCCTAGAAACAGTAATACAAAGACACTCTCTGGGAGCCCACTGAGAAGCCTGATGTGGAAAAAGATGTTTTCAGAAAAAGACAAAGAGGAAACTTCTTTATTTTCTGACTGCAGAGAAAAGGAAATAAATCTAAAGGATCTTGAAAATAAACAAAAAAATTCAACAAGAGACTTAACTCTGTGTGAGTACAGTACCAGTAATATCATACAAACAGGGGAAGATCAGAATAAACAGTCATAAGAACAAAGATGTTTATGGAGATATGTGAAATATTCCTCTGCGATCATGTAACTCTGAAATCACAGCAGAGATCTGATACTGAGAGAGAAACCAACGAGATGTACAGACTGTGGGAAAATCTTCAGTCAAAAGGGGAGAACTACAGGGACACAGAAAACATGCACAAATGAGAGACCTTTAGCATGTTCTGAGTGTAGGAAAGATTTCAGCAAGAAAAAAACAAATGAAACATCAGAAAATCAATAAAGAAATTAAGAATGTGTATCAGTACTGAAAATGGAAAAAGCTTTACTAATAAAGGAAACCCCAAACAATACCAGAAAATTTGCACTAATGACAGAACATCTGAATTTACTTGTAAAAAAAATTAATAAGAAAAAGAGAAATTCCCCCCAAGGAAGAGACCAATTACTGATACTGAATGTAAGAAAATCTTCTGTCACGCGAAGACATTCACAGACTACAAAGAATCTCAAACTGATGAGAGACCATTCACTTCCACCAAATGTAAAAAACACTTCAGTGTGAAGAAAGGCAATACAAAATATCAGAAAGTCCAAAAATGGAAGAGAGAAGTTACATGTACTGAATGCGGTAAAAGCTACGCTCGAAAAAGAAGCTTCCAAATCCACCAGAGAACCCACACAAGAATAAAATCTTATACATGTACTGAATGCAGTAAAAGCTTCACTCAAAAAAGAAGCCTCCAAATCCACCATAGAACCCACACCCATTTGGAGGATAGGCCCCAAGTTACACCGTATAAATGTACTGAGTGTGTTTACAGATTCAGTGATAAACAACAACTCACAATCCACAGAGAATCCACACAAGAATAAATCTTATACATGTACTGAATGCAGTAGAAAAGCTTCACTCTGGAAAAAAACCTCAAAAAACACCAGAGAATCCACATGGGAGTAAAACCATATACATCCTATGAGTGTGGTAAAAGCTTCCGTGAGAAACAAACGCTCACAGTCCACCAGAGGAGCCACACGGGAGTAAAACCATATACATGCACTGAGTGTAGTAAAAGTTTCAATGATAAGAAACAACGCGCAATTCACCAGAGAATCCACACGGGAGTAAAGCCATATACATGTACTGAGTGTGCCAAAAGTTTCAGGTCTAAACAAAAACTCACAGTCCACAAGAGAATACACACAGGATTAAAACCATATACATGTACTGAATGTGGTAAAAGGTTTTTACTCAGAACGGAAATCTCAAAATGCACCAGAGAAACCCATGCCGGATTAAAACCATATACATATGCTGAATGTAAGGAAGGATTCATTTCTAAAAAAGATGTCACAGTCCATCAGATAATTCATACGGGAGTAAAACCATATACATGCACTGAGTGTACCAAAAGCTTCACTTCGAAAAGACAGCTCACAGTCCACCAGAGCATCCACACGGGAGTAAAACCATATCCATGTACTGAGTGTGGTAAAAGCTTCCTTGAGAAAAAATCCCTCACAATCCACCATAGCATCCATACTGGAGTAAAACCATATACATGTACTGAATGTAATAAAGAATTCATTTCTAAAAGACATTCTAACAATCCATCAGAGAATTCATACGGGAGTAAAACCATATACATGCACTGAGTGTGGTAAAAAGCTTTTACTCAGAAAGGAAATCTCAAAAGGCACCAGAGCATCCACACGGGAGTAAAACCATATACATGTACTGAGTGTGGTAAAACTTTCCATGAGATAAAAAACCTCACAGCCCACCAGAGCACCCATACTGGAGTAAAACCATATCCATGGTACTGAATGTAATAAAGGATTCATTTCTAAAAGAGATCTAACAGTCCATCAGAGAATTCATACGGGAGTAAAACCATATACATGCACTGAGTGTACTAAGATCTGAAGTTCGAAGAGAAGGCTAACAGTGAAGCGGAGAGTCCACACTGGAGTAAAACCAGTTCCATGTACTGAGTGCGGTAAAAGCTTCCGTGAGGAAAAAAAACTCAGAATCCACCAGAGCATCCACACTGGAGTAAAACCATATCCATGTACTGAGTGCGGTAAAAGCTTTACTCAGAACGGGAAATCTAAAAATGCACCAGAGAATCCATGCAGTATTAAACCCATATACATGCACTGAATGTAATAAAGGATTCATTTCTAAAAGAGATCTCACAGTCCATCAGAGAATTCATACGGGAGTAAAACCATATACATGCACTGAGTGTACTAAAAGCTTCACTTTGAAAAGACAGCTCACAATCCACCAGAGAATCCACACGGGAGTAAAAATGGGGACCAGCTAATGCTGAATAAGGCCATTATACCTAGTGCAAGTGCTAAGAAAGGCAGAAATCTCATAGAGCATGGATTGATTTTAAGAACGCTTTTGACAGCATCCCACACTCCTGGATAATACATTGCCTTGAAATGTATAAATAAATTCCGGTTTGATAGAGTAAATTAAATTCACTACGAAACTGTGGCAATCCACACTCTTTCTAAGATATGAAGATGATCAGTATATCATTCCTAACATTAAGATCCGGCGATGAATATGTCAGGGAGATTCACTATCGCCCCTACTGTTTTGATTGGTGCTTAATCCAATGAGTGCTCTCATCAACTCTTTGGGGTATGGATTTAACCTGAACTCTAAAGATTGTACCAACCCAGAAGCAACTTCCCATCTGCTATTTATAGATGATCTGAAGCTTTACAGTTCCAGCGACCAACAAATTACCAGAGCAGCTTTTTTGTGGTGAAAAGCTTTTCTGATAACATCAGGATGACTTTTGTCCTTGAAAATGTGCTAAGACAAAACTTTTTCAGAGGAAAATTGAGCAAAACCAAAAACATCTCCCTTGCTAAGGTCTTTGATATCAAGGACCTTGAACAGAAAGGCATATATAAGTATCTCGGAATAGAGGAAGGAATGACACTTGAGCAGAAACTATTGAGAAAGAAGATCAGTAAAGAATATTACAGGAAATTAAAACTGTTATTGAAAAGTACTTTAACATCACAAAATAATATACAAGCCA
Organism: Ichthyophis bannanicus; assembly: GCA_033557465.1. Classification (NCBI taxonomy): domain Eukaryota; kingdom Metazoa; phylum Chordata; class Amphibia; order Gymnophiona; family Ichthyophiidae; genus Ichthyophis; species Ichthyophis bannanicus. Next base: position 139,262,415 of record CM066031.1, on the reverse strand, counting down.
TCAATCAGCTGGCAATTCCTGTACTCTCATATAGTTTTGGGATTGTGGATTGGCCTCATAAAGATCTTGAAAAACTGGATGTGCGAACAAGAAAACTCCTCTATGCTCATGAAATAATTTACTAGAATCAGTGTATGCCAACATTGTACATTCCTAGAGCTGAAGGAGGGCTAATAGCAGGCTGTGAAGTTTTGATGGCGGAAAATTTCTATACAGAAAGGCACAACAAAGTAGCATGCCTCCTCCACTGGGAACTCTGTAAACACTACAACATCACTGTCCCCCATTTTACTATATTGGCTATTATTTCTCCTTTTTTCTTTACTTTCCTGTCTACTTTCCTAGCTTGTCTAAGTTTTTCCACATATAGATGCTTGCCTTCCTCTCTGTGATCTCTTGTATTCTATGAAAGCCACTCTCTTTTTCTTCACCTTTTCAGCTACTTCTTTTGAGAACAATAATGGCCTCCTTTTCCTTTTACATTTTATTTACCTTTCTAACAAAAAGATTTGTTTCCCTTAAAATATTCCAAACGACAGTTTTAGGTCTAGTTATTCAGAGGGTTAATAGATCTATTAGTAGGTGATGCCCTCAAAAATGATCAGAAAGTTTTATCTAAATAGGATCTCTATTGTTTTTTCGTTGCCTATAAGCTGAATTGCATCCTTCTTAATATGTATACTTAATTCCTTGTGACTTATTCTATCATTCATCAATTTTTTCTTTTTATTTATATTCTTTTTTCTCGATCAATCTACCACTCAAGCTACAGAAAAGGATAAAGTGCAGGTCTCAGACTAACATTGGCAGCGCTTATTTGCTAATAGCAAAAAGCAGCATGTCTTCACGCATCAACGACCCTTTCAGCACTTATCCTTATACATATGGAATTAACTAGGAATAGCAGCGTTGCCAACATTTCCTATTGAATACTTTCTGTATCGTGTTCAATCTGCATTTATCTCCAGTTGCTTAAACCATAAAGATTGTGCTTATCTTTTATATCTTGAAGTTGTTCGATCGCCCCGACGCTACCAAGAGGGTACCGCAAAAATGCGTTTCGTATCTCTTCTTCAGGGGGGATATCTTACTTCACAGCACGATCTACAACATAGCGAAAAAGGTAATGTATTTAACCGCACTCCGTCTACATTTGCTAATATTCTTGCTCTATGAGGAAAACCAGCATACAATCAACATCAGCTCCTAAAAATATTTCTACCTTAGATAAAGCGCAGAATTATCTTATCTGTGGCTTCTCAACCTTCTCTTGCTCTCATCTTTAGATTCCATTCATCAAACGGCCACAGAACGCCGCGCATGCGAGTTTCCCTTACACCTCAGATTTAAATAGTGATGTCAAATTCGTTTCACCCACGACGTAATTAGCATTCTTCTTTAATTGATGGTTATCTACCTGTGTACTTTCTTTCTCTAGAGAAACGCACCTCTTTGCTCCAAATATATCTCATATGTCGATCTCATTAAATTGATCAATGATATCATCCGTCAGAACCTTCAAAAATGTCAATTCTTGGATATTGTTTGTAAGTATGGTATTTCAAGAAAATCAACATTAACTTTAAATGCAGGCCCTCCATTCAATTGAGTTATGAGGCCCTTTGTGCCAGTGGTGGCTAATCGGAAAATCCATTTTCTGCTCTTGAACCAATAAAGATTGTGCTCGCGATTTTCCATTTCTGCCTGTTAAAACCCTGTCTATGACAAAACAACGCAGTTCTTCAAAACGATGATTTTTATTTATGCAATGCATCACCATCGGAGCCTCCAATGTTTTACATTTAAGTTTACTGTGATGTTCTGCCATTCTGATCTTAAATTGGCGCTCTGTCTTCCCTATATATAATAGGGGGACACGGGCATCTGACAGCATAGACCACATGGTCAGAAAGGCAAGAAGTGCTGTGTTTAAATGTATATGTTTTCCCATTATGTGCAAAACTAGTGCATTCTTCTGTTATTGCACATATCGTACAAATACCGCAGGCTTTATGTCCCGTTGGTTCTGTTGAAGTTAAAGATGCTGATGTTCTTAAACGACTAGGGCACAATTTGTCTTTTAAATTGGGATTTCTCTTCCAGACGCATCTAATGGATTTATTCTGTAACGCTGGCACTGTGGTAAGGACATTTTGATGTTTACGTAAGATCTTTTTTATGGCTCCGCTCAAGGGGGAAAATTGTGTTACAAAATTTATAGTATCATCTTCCCTTATTGTAAGTCGAAGGTTTAGATTGCAATAATAGCGCTCTATTTCCATATAATGCTCTTATAGGCTTTTCTGTATGACAGCAAAAGGATACCCTCTATCTTGGAAATTTTTTATTAAAGACTTCGCCTGTACTTTATACTCAGCAATGGAAGAGCAATTTCTCCTATATCTAATAAACTGTGATATCGGTAGACCATCCCGCAACTGTTTAGGATGATGACTGGTATAATGTAGAATCGTATTTTTATCTGTTAACTTCTTGTACACAGTTGTCTGCCAACCTGATGGACTCTTCTGAACTAATACCATCCAGAAATGCTATCTTATGGGTGTGATATGAAGATGTAAACTGTATGTTGGGATCTCTGAAGTTTAACCATTCTACAAACTGGTATAATTCATCTATCGAGCCTCCCCATAACATAAAGATATCATCTATAAATCTTCGCCATAATATCACATGTTGTTGATATTGAGCATTTGTAAGCCATTGACGTTCAAAATTTTGCATGAACAAATTAGCCACTGAAGGGGCGAAGGTCGCGCCCATCGCCACTCCGGACATTTGTTGATATATTTGCCCTTCAAATTCAAAAAAATTTTGAAAGATGGTGAGATTTGCCAGCTCAGAAATAAAAGATAGGGGATCTGCTAGTGTAGGGGCCATTAAGTATGCCTCAGGTGGATCGGTTCTCGCTTACAGCTTGGCTCTTGAGGAGGGCAAGGTTAACCGCCAAGGGCTTACTCAACAGAGGTAATTTCTACTTTAATGAAGTCCAGGAGCTCTTTAAAGGGTTCTTTTGGCCCAACGTGATCTCGACATTTTACAGAAGGCGTTGGCTAAATTCCTCTGGAGGGGGTCGGCGTGCTCGGATATCGGTGATGGCTCTTTCAAGATCTGTCGAGGAAGGAGGCCTTGCCCTCCCCTCTTTACGCCAATACAACTTTTGTGCTTACTTCGACCCCTTGCGGATTTGATTCTAACCCGAGGGACCCTTCTCCCTGTGGAGGTGTTTTGATGAGATGGCCGGTCCCCTTCATAGAGTGTCATTGCTGCATATGGGCCGTCAAAGACATGTCTCCTGTTAGTCAACACTCTATCTATTTAGGGGCTCTTCGGCAGGCTTGGCGGCTGCTCTGTCAGATGCGGGGCCTTCGTTGGCGCTGTACCGATTGTCTTCCCTTGGGGGGAAAACCGATGTTTGCGCCAGGACGGCTCTGTCGTGGGGGCGGCAATGGGCGAGCGCCGGGCTAGTCTATTTAGGACAGTTGCGGATGTTGGAGGGGGTAGCTCTGGATTCTTTCCAATCTCTGGCCCGGCGCTTCTCTTTGGATCAGCGCTCCTTTTACTTTTATCTGCAGGCTCGGCACTATGTTCGGGAGCTTACGACTGCACGAGGCTTGCGCTGGGGTCCAGAGGGACTTTGGGAGCTTTTTGCTTCGCTGGGAGAGGCCCTTTCGCTGAGGCTCTTCGGGGGGTATTTTGGCTGGAGGGAGAGGCGAGTCATCTCGAGGTCTTGTGCAGGAGGCGGGCCCGGGAGGGATTGACGTGGCTTACGCCGACGCTCCTCCAGCATCGTTCGCTAAGGTAAAGACGATCTCGGAGTCTAGGCGGGACTGCGGGAAATTCAGTATAAATTTCCTCTGGCGGGCCTATATATCGAATGTGCAGGCCGCTAGGATGGGCCTGACCTCTACGGATTTATGTGGCTTATGTCGGCTGGTGAGCGGGACCTTGATGCATCGGTTTTGGCAGTGCCGTGTGATTCGGACCTTTTGGGACGCTGTGTTCGCCGAGCTGGCAAGATGGAAGGGAATGGCTGTTCAACCTTCGGCAGAATGGTGTCTTTTTGGACTTTACGTGGAGGTTTCCCCTTTAGCGGTGGGGTGTCGCTCCCTCTTTGAACGGGGCTTTGGGGTTGCTAAGCAGTGCGTTTTGAATAGCTGGCTGGACTCACAGCCCCCAACCCTTCAATCTTGGGCTCGGGCTATGCGGGAACTGCAAACCATGGAACGGATGACAGCTTCCTTCTGGGAGGGCGGAAATTAACTGCTATGACAGATATCTGGGAGGGTGTTTGTTAACTAGTGGGGGAGTTGGGGGACCTAGGCCTCTCGGTCTAATATGCCCGTACGCAGTTCTACCTCGGTTATGTCCCTGGCTGAGGCTCTACTTTGTCCCTGCGCACCTATTCACACTTATATGCTTCTGTGTTGACTTTGTCTCTACCTATACACGCCTACATTCTTGCACACAGCTCTTGTATATTTACTTTTTCATCTGCTGCCACCTCTATTGGTATACTTTTGCTTGCTATCTGTTGCTCTAATAGGTCTCGGTGGGGGGGAGGGTAAATAGATTAGGTTAGCGGGGGGGGGGAGGAGAGGCTCTATAGGATATCAGTTATGGGCGGGGTGGGGGATCTGTGTTCATGGGAAGTGGGTGTCGACCTCTTTGAGCTGCTGCCTTTCTATGGCTCTTTACGGTACTTTCTGTGAGGGAGCACCCTTCTATTCCTTGAGAGGCTGCGACTTATCTCTTTTCCAACCTCCGTTATTGTAATTATGTTGGTTTGCAGAATATGTTATTTTTGAGTGTGGAAATGTTCTGTTTGTTATTTGACTTTACTTGACATTGATAATTAATAAAAAATTATTTTCAGTAAAGGGTTCTTTGTACATTTTTAAAGCAAGGTTACTTTCTTTTGGTGCTTTACTGGGACTTTCCTTGAGCACAGTAGGTGGTTGAACTCAGTTACCTCCTCAGCTTTGGGAACTGCTAACATATAATCAGGAGTTAGTGGGCAGGATTACCTGAGAGCAGCTGAGGGCCTGTATAAAAGGCTCCAGTGCCCTGCCCTGTTCAGGCTTTCCTACAGGAGCTCTCCAGATCAACCAACAGTAAGGATTTAAGGGTTTGTTTTATTATATTAAATTGTTAGCTTTCTGACTGGGAGCTCTTAAAAGGGTTTTTTGTACATTTGTAAAGCAAGGTTACTTTCTTTTTGGTGCTGTAGTGGGACTTCCTTGAGCACAGTAGGGGTTGAACTCCAGTAACCTCCTCAGCTTTGGGAACTGCTAAACACCTAATCAGGTGTTAGTTCCCTCCCTACCCACCCCGACTCCCACCCACCCCTAGCGAGTAGTCTTGCTTTATAGGGCACCTCCCGATTTGACAAAGCACAGAGAATTGGACCAGCACATTTTGAATATAATTAAGGAGATTTAACTGCTTTTTCTCTGAAAGGACAGCTGGGAAACCGGCTGGTACTTGGTAGATCTCTCTCTTTTGCTTTAACAGATACCTAAGCTCACAAACAGAACAATGTCTGGGAAAAATCATATCCGCTAAAGCTGTTGCCCCCGTTACAGCTTCTGCCTCGGTCCAGACAGAGGTCCTAATGCCAGTTGAAGAACCGGTTCCATGTGCAGGGTGCCTGCATGCTGAAGCTCTGAGGAAACAAGTGGAGGAACTCAGAGAGGAGGTGGCGAGGCTGAGGAGCATTCAAGACAGTGAGAAGTACATTGATGATATGCTTCTTGCAGCAACCAAGCTCTCCAGCAGAGGAGAAGATGGGTGCCAACAGAATATCGATGGTTGGACACAAGTCACCAGGGCCTGCAAAATCACCAATCCAAACTTCTCCAGCCCTTGAAATGAAGAACCATTATGCAACCCTGGAAGTGGAGGAGGTGAAAGCATCCCTGGAAAGGGAAGAACCAGAGCTCAAGTACCCCAAAGTTGCAGAATTAGTGACCACAAGGAAACGAAGGGTAGTGGTGGTTGGAAGACTCTCTTCTGAGGGGTACTGAGGTGTCCATCTGCCGACCAGACTTGATATCCAGAGAGGTATGCTGTCTGCCTGGTGCCAAAATCCAAGATGTTACAGAGAGTTTGCCGAGACTCAACAAGCCCACTGACTATTACCCAATGTTGCTAATCCATGTTGGGAACAAATGATACTAGATGACTTTATTGGTGAAGACCCCAATGCGTTTCGGCAAATGCCTTCCTCAGGGGGCATGCAGCTTAACAACAAATAGAAGTAACATGAATAAAAATGAATAAATAACCATGGCATAGATATGTATACATATAAAAATCATATAAAAGTACATCAATGGTTAATTTCAAACATGTAAATTAAAAAGGTTCAAAAAGAGGAGTATAGTGGTAAATAAAAACAATCATGAAATTAAATACAATGTCAAACTCTAAAAGAACCTTAAGAAAACAACCAAATGCAGGGCACAGAAAGGCATGAAATTAAAAACACATTGACTAGATATAGTTATCAATATAAAATAAATACTTACAAGTATCATCTGTATAGTTGACACACATTGAACTTTGCACAGGATGTGTTATATAATACTTAAAAAACAAATAATACATTAAAATTAAAAAAGGGGGGTGCATACATTGAATTAAAAGCATATAAAGATTATATAGAAAGGGTAATAGATAAAACAAACATCGACAAATAAAGTTAAAAAGTTAAGAAAATATTTCTAAAGAACATGGCTGCTAATGTATTACTATTTGAAATGTGAATAAATATGTAATAAATTATTTTAAAAAACTTATTTAAAAAGAGGGGAAGGGAAGGGGGAAGAGGGGAGAAGGGAAGGGAAGGGGGGAAGGAGGAGGGGCGGGGAAATGGGAAAAGGGGCAAAGTGAAAGGGGGAAGGGGGGGATGAGGAGGGGGGAGGGGAAGAGAGGGGGGAAAGGGGGGGATGAGGGGGGAGGGGAAGAGAGGACAGGAAGGGGAGAGGGGAAGGGGAAGGAAGGAGGAAAGGGAGGAGGGGGAGGGGGAAAGGGAGAGGGAGGGGGAGGGGGAAAGGGAGGGGGAAGGAGGAAAAGAGAAGATGGAAGGTAGTGCTGAACTAAATTATATTGTTAAATTATAATGCATATGCCAAATTTAAAATTTGTGCCTGTGGTATGAATTCAAGTATAGTATTCAGGCAAAACTGGTATACATTGATATCTTAAAAGCAAGCCTACCATGTCTGTATTAAACTGACTATGAAAGATAATGTGTTCTAAATAAATCATAGGGGTATATTTACTAAACCGCGCTCATGTGTGCGGGATGCCATATAAGGAGTGGGCGTTTCTGGCTGAAAAAAGGAAACCGACATTAATCTTGCGCTAATGTGCGCGGCGCCGTAATGGGCGCCCTGCACATTACTGCATGAGAAATGCGCACGAGCGGCATAAGGCGGTGCGCTGATGTGCAAACACAGGAACAGAACCACAGCACAATGGTTAAGACACTGACCAATGGTGCAGGGATCATGGGTTCAATCCCCACTGTGCCCAATGAATAAGGCTGGCTGAGGCATTACCTGTTATGGGGAAGATTGCTGGAGGAGGGATTTTATTTTCGGCGGGCGGCATAACGCGGCGCGCTGATGTTCAAGCACAGGAACTTATTTTCGGCGGCATAAAGGTGGCGCGCTGATGTGCAAGTACAGGAACAGAACCACAGCACAATGGTTAAGACACTGACCAATGGTGCAGGGATCATGGGTTTCAATCCCCCACTGTGCCCAATGAATAAGGCTGGCTGAAGCATTACCTGTTATGGGGAAGATTGCTTCAGGAGGCATTTTATTTCTATTTTAATTACTTCTACTAGCAAACGCACTCTCAAAGCGTGTTAACATAAGGCGCCCCATGAGGCACATTTTAAAGTGCAGTGTCCGCCAAGGCACCCTAGAATGTTGCTTATAGGGCGCTTTATAGGGTGCCGTATGAGGTACCACAAGGTCACAGCACTGTGTTTGATGGCAGCACTGTACAATTTAAGGAATGAAAATAATAAGTAGGTGCGCTGACATGCAAGGAGGAGCAGCAGTGTAGCACAATGGTTAAGACACTGCTAATTGTTGTTCCTTGAGGAACTTCAGTCTAGTCCCGTATCCCTTCCAGTTGTAGTGTTGACGGCAGCCTGAAGTAAGGTAATATTTAGAGCTGGGCTGCAGGAGTGGCTGTCCAGAGCTGCAGTTTCATTCGGGAAGTGGAGGTGAGGAATGGCTTTACAATATTGATGGCATCTGACAGGAGTCCTGGGGAAATGGCGAGGAAAGCCTAAGCAGGAAACTCTGGGCCAGTCGCCTGGTATTTTACTGGGTGAATTGATTAGTTTGTGAAATGTATATAGTTATACAGTTATAAAGTTTATGTTCATGATATCTACTTACTTATTGCTCTGGTGAGTCTGCTTTGTCAATAGGTTACTGGAGCAAGGAGGCGGACCCTGGATCCTTTTGAGCCCCTCAAGGACATGGCTCTCTGCCATCTCTCCTTCAAAATGGTCTTCTTGTTATTGGTTGCGTTGGCCCAGAGGATCTCTGAGCTTCAAGCCTCTCATGTCACAGTCCTTATCTCAGCATGTCCAAGGAGGCTGTCTTGTTGCGGATGGTGCCTTCCTTTCTGCCTAAAGTCATTTCGCCCTTTTATCTCAATCAAGCCATTTCCTTGCCGGCCTTTCCTAGGGATGTATGTGTCGGCGTGGACGCAGGCCTGCGGGCCATGGATGTCCACCGAGTTCTCTGCCGTTATCTCCAGCTACTGAGTCGGTCCATAGAACCGAATAGTTCTTTGTCCTCTTTGCAAGACCCCATCTAGGTATGGCGACTTCCAAAGCCACCATTGCTCGCTGGATTAAACGGGCCATTGAATCAGCCTCTATCTTGCACAGGCGGCCTGTACCAATGGGTCTTCGGGTTCACTCCACGCGGGCTCAAGCCACCTCCTGAGCGGAGCGGTCTTACATGGCCCCTCTAGACATTTGTCTGGCAAGCGACATGGTCTTCCTTATGAACATTTGCCCATCATTACCGCCTTGATCTGCAAGACCGCGATTCGGCCCACTTTGGAGCTTGCGGTGGCTGTTTCTTCCCTCATAGTGGTAGACTAGCTTGGGTACTGCCCACTTGTATGGGCTGGTCTAGCAGGATCATTTGGAAGGTGAAATTTCACTTACGGTGAATTTCCTTTCCTGGAATCCTGCTAGATCAATCCACGGCCCACCCTTGGCTGTTGGAACCTGCTTACAAACAACAGCATGGCTCTCTGAGCCTAATTATAGTGGTTTCTGTCTCTGGCACCAGTCACTGCATTAGCGATCTCCCTTGGCACAGCGCTTGTCAGTACGGCTCATCTGTTGAATCGTGCACTGGGTTGCATCCTTCACTGGGTACATGAATTTTGGTTTCATTTCTTCTTGGTGCATGAGTTTCAGTTGCTTGGTTCTCCTTTCTCAAGAGAATACTGAAAGCGACCCCTAGGGTAGTCCTATTTGTCCCAGGGGGAATTCCCAGAAGCCTTTGGTACTTCTCTGTCTCCAACTTCTACCGGCAGGGGGACATAACCCACTTGTGTGGATTGGTCTGGCAGGATTCCAGGAAAGCGTAGTTACTCACCTGTAACAGGTGTTCTCCAGGGACAGCAGAAATCACTCCTCACTTATGGGTGACGTCAGCAACGACAGAGTCCGTGTGGAGCAATTCCCAGCTTTCAAAGAAAGCCTTTGGGATTGCTGCCACGCATGCGTGGTCCTCTTCCCACCCAAGGGTGCCCTCCTGCTCAGTCATGTCCCTTAGCTTGAGCCCTACCAAGCAGATGGCAAAGGAAGGACAAAAATCCAGCAACTCATCAGGGGAGGTGGGAGGGTAATGAGGACTGATTCCTGCTGTCACGGGAGAACACCTGTTACAGGTGAGTAACCACTTTCTCCAGGAACAAGCAGGAAGTCAGTGCTCACTTATGGGATTTCCCATCTACAGGTTACCGAACCTATAACCAAAAAATGCCTCTGTGAAGTGATAGGCAGAAACCGATGCCCAATGGATCCAGAGTCCTCAGGTCCCTGGGGCAAAACCCTTAGTAGCCGTCGAGAAGGGTCGGAGGGCAGGAGTTGCTTATACCCTAAACAGATTACAGAGTATAGCCTGGTCGAAGGCGTTGTCCTGGCGGGACTCCCTCTCCAGGAAGTAATGGTAAGCAAAGGTATTTGCCGAAGGTCGCATGCCGGCAGATGTCTGCCAGAGGCACTGAGCACAGTGAAGACACTGAGGCCACCTTGACTCGGACGCCGTGGGCGGTGACTCTCTGATCCAGCAGGGCGCCCTCCTTCACCTGAGCGAAGGCGAAGCAGTCCGCCACCAAGATGGAGAGCATGCATTTTGTGACTGCCTGCCCAAAGCGATTGGGATCGTAGGACACGAAGAGCTGGCCAGACTTGCAATGAGTCTGGGTGCGCTGCAGATAGAAGGCAAGAGCCCTCTTGCAGTCGAGTGTATGCAAGACCGCTGATGCTAGGTCAGCATGGGGTCTCGGGAAGAAGGTCGGGAAGAAGACTACCTCCTGATTGATATGGAAATTCGATACCACCTTCGGCAGGAACTTGGGGTGGGTACAGAGAAACCACCCTGTTTCTATAGACGTCGGTGTAAGGGGCATCAGCCATGAGGGCCTGAAGCTCACTCACTCGCCAGGCCGAGGTCAAAGCCTCTAGGAAGATCATTCTTCCAGGATAGATGCCGAAGCGAGCACGTCTCTATCGGCTTGAAAGCGGACATGTAAGCTGCATAAGCACTATGTTCACGTCCCACTCCGCTGGAGGAGACCAGATGGGAGGTCGAGAAAGCAAAAAGAGACCCCGCATAAAGCGGGAGACCAGGAGCTGCTCGGAGAGGGGTTTACCCTCAACGGGGAGGTGATTCACCAAGATGGCACTCGGGCATACCCTGACCGAGTTTGACTTCAGCCCTTCCTTCTAGAGGTGAAGGAGGTACTGGAGGACCCACTGGGTAGGACAAGAAAATGGGTCAATCGAGAAGCACCGCCACTTGAAGGCATACGCCCATCTGGTCGAGTCCTTCGTCAACGATAGGAGGACCTCCTCGACCTCCTTCGAAAGATCCAGTGGGGCTAAGGATACCCGTTTCAGCTGCCAGGCTGTGAGGGATAATGAGGCCAGGTTCGGGTGGAGCACCCGACCCTCTTCTTGTGTTAGCAGACCAAGGGCACAGCCCTGGGGAACTGGGGCCTTGGACAAGAGAAGCAGCAGGAGCGGGAACCACTGCTGCTGGGGCCATGAAGGAGCGACAAGGATCACTGATGCCTGATCCAGCTGAACCTTGTGGAGGGTCCTCGTGATGAGAGGAGTGGGAGGGAACGGGTAAAGAAGACCGGAGGTCCAACTCAAGAGGAACGCATCTGGGGCCTCTCTGCTCGGGTGCAGAATCAGACCGCAGAAGCGAGGAAGCTGCGCATTCATTGGGCTGGCACAAAGGTCCACGGTCGGGGACCCCACCAATGGAACAAGAGGCCGGCTATCTCTGGGTCCAGCCGCCATTCATGAGGGTGGAGGATCCTGCTGAGCCTTATCAGACGGCTGCCTGGGTGAGAATTTTCACAGTCTTGGCAAGTGCATATGTCAATATGATTTGCAAGGGATTATGGGCAATGCAGTCCATTCACATCCGACACAGCTGCTCACAATAATTTAGTTGTGCTCAAGTGTAAAGCCAATAAGATATTTATTTATGGGGTTATTTCTCCCAACACAGATATGCTTGGTAGCACATAAATCAGGTTACTTGCTTTCAGTGTTAAACTTGGAAAAACAAAATCAAGAAAATAACATTTGAACTTGTCAGGCAATCAAAGCAAAAGAAATAAAGACCTGGTTGGCAACAAACTGGTCTTTTCTGTAGGCTTTAGCTAATATTCTCTTAGCAATGTATAAAACAACAAACAAAAAGCCACAAAGAAGAGAAAAACTGTTCTTTTCAGGTTAACTTCTTATATCTTCCCACATAGATTCAGAAGTGATTCTCTCAGAGCTCACAAGCAATTAGGTAAGGCTCAATTGCTAGCAGTTATCCAGCTGAAACCCCTTAGCTGGCTTGCTTTCTACTGCGTGACTAAAATCCTACCCAGGAGCTTTTCTGAGTAGATTAAAGAACAAGTTTGTATTTCTTTGTGATGGTTGTTGTATTTTATAACAGAAAATCACCAAAGGAGTTTAGACAGAGAGCAGTCCATGTAAACACATTCTTCATCTGCTATCATTCCCTCTTCTTCAACAAGCATGGGTTCAATATCATGGATTGGCACAGATGAATCTCCCAATGGAGCAACTTTCAGGAGAATACTTGTTTCCCTGCTGTCTTTCAAGGTTATAGCTAGGGCATAGATCAGTGTTCATACCTGAGCTTCCATTGCTGTTAGAGTTCCTCTCTATATAGCCTGGCCAGTATGTAGTCCAGTTCTTATGTCCAGCCTTCCAATCCAGATCCCTGGACACTGGATCTCTCTTCACATACCTTCTGGCACGGGTCTTAGGGTCCCTTCCACGTGCAGCCGTTTCCCTCACAGGTACCGTCTGGAGATTCCTAGTTCTGCAGCACCGTTCCTCTGGCTTTCCCCAGTCCAATGGTGTATGCTGGCCCTTGGAATGCCTCCCAGTATACGTACTGCTCCCTCTTCTAGACCTCTCAAAGGCTTTTCTCTTCCTTCTTCCAAAGGGTTTCTTGCCCTCTCTGTCCGTCCGGTTTGGCTTCTGCTTCTGATAATCCTTCAGATGAAACTGAGGATATCCAAGCTGATCATGAAGATGATGATGATCCTGAGGATAATTCTCTGTAGAATAAACTCTACCTTTATTCTGCCTTGATGAGTGCTCCACCTTAGCACAGTGCAGCTGTGCTGAATCAGGCCCTGCCCTTTGAGATGAGTGCTTAGGGATTACCTCATAGCCCTCCTGATTGAACACACGTTTCCCCACTTCAGCTCCTCTAATGGCTGTTGGAAACCTGGTGCATTCTGGGACTGGTAGTCTTTTATGGGAAAATTCTGTTTTCTTATTTCTACCAGAACTGACAGGTTGCTTGTTCAGAGTCACTTCACCTTTTCTATAGCTCCTTCCTGAGCTATGATAAGCTTCCTTATCACATACCCCCCTGCTTAAGTTATTATGGACTGGTTTAACTGGTGAAACGTCTTCTCTACAGTCCGTAATACCTACGAGAGTGTTATCTTTTTGAAGCTCTCTTACTTCCTGACTGGCTTCAGGGTCATTATTATTTACAGGCCTCTCCTTCCAAGACTTAAGTACATTAATATGGTAGGTCTGCCTACGTCCTCTTGCATTTTCTACCATATAAGATACTGGGCTCACTTGTTTAACAACCTTCCATGGCCCTTTCCACTGTACTTCAAATTTTGGGGCTGTGCCTGCTACTTGAACCAAAACCTTTTCACCAATGCTTAATTGGCGGCTTTTGGCCTTCCTATCATACCACCCTTTCTGGCGAACTTGACTGTCCTGCAGGTTCCTCTCAGCAACCTGCGAGGTCTTTTTCAAACGTGCTCTCAAGTCACGTAGAAACTGTGGCACCTCCTGACTTCCTGATTCAGGATCAATCCACTGTTCCCTCAAAATATCTAACAAACCCCGTGGAGCCCTACCATACATCAATTCATATGGAGTTATACCTAGGGACACTTGAATTCTTTCCCTGCAGGCATATAAGGCAAAGGGCAATAACATATCCCATTCTTTTACCTCTCCTGCTCACCCCCCTTCTCAACATGTGTTTGAGAGGTTTGGTTGAATCTCTCCACCAAACCGTTTGATTGTGGATGGTAGGCTGAGGTTTTCACGTGATGAATGCCAAAGGCATCCCAGACCTGGGCCAAAATATTTGGATACAAAATTGGACCCTCGGTCAGTCAACAACTCTCTTGGGAATCCCACTTCACAAAACAATTTTACTAGCTCTAAAGCTATTGTTTTTGCAGAAACATTCCTCAATGGTATGGCCCAGGGAAACCTTGTTGCCTGATCTACCATAACTAGGATGTATTGGAAACCACGGGGCGTTTTGACTAATGGGCCTACAATATCCATGGCAATGCAACCAATTGGGTCTGTGATAATTGGCATGGGAATCAATGGCACCACCGGTGGGTGAGCCGCTGTAACTCACTGACACGCTGGACATGCAGCACAAAAATGGGCAGTTTCTTTGAAAATACCTGGCCAGTAAAAACGCATAAGTATTTGATCCAGCGTTCCTTGCATCCCTTTATGACCTCCCACTGGATGATCATGTGCTAATCTAAGTACTAGCCCTTTGAAAGTTGTGGGTACCACCAATTGTTTACGTATGGTCCCATTCCTGGGGTCCTGACTCTATATAATATTTCATTATCTAGTCTGAATCTGGGCAATTCCTCCCTGACCTCCTGAGCATACTTAAAAGCTCAGGTGAGAGCTTGATCAGCTCGCTGCTCTTGTGGAAAGTTAGGAAACTTTGCCACTAACTCAGCAGGCACCCAGGGTAAACTTTGACCAGCTAATATCTCAGCCCTACCCTGTGCTCTGCAAAGTCTCTCACACCTCTTTTGTGCTTTCAACTTTCTTACTTTACCAGATGATGGAGTTATTAAATCATCATGAGAGGGTAAGTCTCCTAATAACTCTGCCTGCTCCCCTCCTCCTTCTGCTGTCTCTCTACCTTAGCCTGCGAGCGGGTGGATACAAGGCCCCTCTTATTACCTATAGTTTGGCCTTCTGGAAGCTTAACCATCTTTTTAGCTAGGGACTGAGGACTTCCAAAGATAGGCCCGGGAGCTATTTCCATTATTCCTTCTCCCTCCTTCTTTCCTAGCCCTTCCACTAGTCCCTGCTTAAATCTTGGCCAGTCCTTTCCTAGAACCAAATAAAAGGGTAGCCTAGGCACCACTGCTAACAGGACTTCCTCTTGTTTCCCCAGGCACTTAACCCTTAGCCTATAGGTGGGATATGATGTTGCAGCAGCACCATGAATGCATCTGATGTGAACTTGGCTTTCAGGGGTTCTAGGCACAAATCCTTCTTGGGCCTCTATCCTCTTCCAAAGCCTTTTTGACATCATACTCTGGTCTGCCCCAGAGTCTAACAGAGCATTTGTGGTAATTCCCTGTACATCAACCATCAAAAGAAATCCTTCTTTGGGCTGTTTTAAATCCACACCCATTAAGCTAGTGTGTGACTGGCATCCCTTTTCTAAATGTCCCCATTTTCCACATTTGAAACATTTCTTTCTATTCCACTGTGTCATCTGGTTTGATACAGTACATTCATTTTCAGAAACATTTTTAATTATTTTCTTTTCTGATACAGCACATCTTGCCTCAGCACCAATCTTCAGAGGGCCACCCATTCTATGGCAAGCCTGCGTGGCTTCCAAGAATCTCTCTGCTAGCATGGTTGCCTCTCCAAGATTTTGGCAATTTTGCTGTATAAGGAAAGTGTGCAAATCTTTAGGGACCGCACAGACATAAATTGTTCAAGCATTATAATGTCTAATAACATTTCTACCGTCTTTTGCTCAGGCTCCAACCATTTTACAGCTAAACCTCTGATTCTCTGACTCAGAGCCCTGGGTGTTTCACCCACTCTCAATGTAGTAGCTCTAAACATTCGCCTATACTCTGAAATAGACAACCCTAGGCGATCTCTAATAGCAGCCTTTACATCCTTATAATTCAAAACCTGGGCTGCTGGCCTTGCTCTGTAAGCTGCAAGCGCCTCTCCAGTTAATGAGGCTGCCAGCCTTACTGCCCACTGGGTCTCTGGCCATGCTAATGCTTGTGCCACTCTTTCTAAAGACTCTAGAAAATCATCAACATTATCATCTGGAGTTAGCTTCCCAAAACTAAATGCCCCAATCCCCTGATTGAGTCCCACACTGTCCACATGTGGTGTACCAGTATTTACTGCTGGTCTTGCATCTGTTCCACTTTGGTTCTGCAGCTTAACTAGGGCTTGCACCAGATCAAGCACTGGCTTCTGCTGGTCCCATTAAGGCTTTCATAGCAGTGTCCTGTGCCTGCTGCGATAGCTCCTGTTGCCTGCTAAACTGGGCTGCCATCCAATCAGCTAGTTCCCTTGGATCCATCTTGATCCCTGCAAGAAACAAAGGAAAAAAAAAAACAAAGTGCACCACCTTCCAAACAGGTGTGGTTTTTTTTCTACTTTTTTTTTTTCAATTACCCCTGTGCCTTACTCCCATCCACCACTAGACATGCCCAGGTACTTATTACCTTGTGTCAGTGATGAATCCAGCTATTCACAGGGTCTTTTCCTCCTGGGAAATCCACTTCTCCTCCAAAGTGCAGTTGAGGGAAAATCTTTTTTTCCAGCTTTAAACTTGAACTTTAGTTGTAATCCTCAGCAAGTAAATCCCTTTGTGCAAAAGCAATCCGAAAAACTACGCCATTTGTCAGACGGCTGCCTGGGTGAGAATGTTCACAGTCTTGGCAAGTGCATATGTCAATATGATTTGCAAGGGATTGTGGGCAATGCAGTCCATTCACACCCGACACAGCTGCTCACAATAATTTAGTTGTGCTCAAGTGTAAAGCCAATAAGATATTTATTTATGGGGTTATTTCTCCCAACACAGATATGCTTGGTAGCACATAAATCAGCCCTCCTGATTGAACACACGTTTCCCCACTTCAGCTCCTCTAATGGCTGTTGGAAACTTGGTGCATTCTGGGACTGGTAGTCTTTTATGGGGAAAAATTCTGTTTTTCTTATTTCTACCAGAACTGACAGGTTGCTTGTTCAGCGTCACTGTCACCTTTTCTGTAGCTCCTTCCTGAGCTATGATAAGCTTCCTTATCACAGCCTGTCCGTGAGGACATTCTCATGGCCCGGAAGGTAGACCGCCTGTAGGGTCCATCCCCCGATGTAAGGCAAAGGAACAAAGGAGGATTGCCTCTCAGCAGAGGAGATGGGAGCCTGTGCCTCCGTCCTTGTTGATGTAATACATCGCTACTCAGTTGTCGGTTTGCACGAGTACCGACTTCCCTTTCAGATGGTCCTCGAAGGCTTTGAGGGCCCAGCAGACCGCCCGAAGCTCGAGCAAGTTTATTTTGCTGTTGTGACTCTTCAGGTGACCAGTGTCCCTGAGTGCACAGCGCACCGCAGTGGGCTCCCCACCCCATCAGGGAAGCATCCATCGTCATGATGTGCTTGTGCTATGGAGTTTGGAAGGGCAGCCCCCAGAGGAGGTTGCGGAGGTCCTGACACCAGTCCAGAGACCTGCAGAGGTTGTGGGAGACCGAATGGGGTCTCTGAGGTGACCAGAGGCTGGGCTCCACTGAGCATTGAGGCACCACTGGGCGTCCACATGTGCATACAGGCGTGGGGGGTGACATGGACGGTAGAGACCATGTGTCCCAAAAGGCGTAGCATAGTATGTGCCGTGACCAGAGTGCTGCTACGGATCTGAGCCGCCAGAGCTCGGAGGTTTAGGCGCCGCCCGGTCCGCCTACAGGAAGGCGGTCACTCGCTTGGGTGTCGAGGTGCACGCCAATGAACTCCAAGGCCTCTACCAGTTCGAGGTGGGACTTGGGGTAGTTGACCAAGAACTACAGGCCTTTGTGGAGGCGAATCGTGCGGGATGCTGCTGATCGAGCTTTCTCCAGCCGAGGACCCTTTGACGAACCAGTGGTCAAGATAAGGGAAGACTGGGACCCCTTGCCGCCTGAGGGAGGCGGCCGGCCGCGGAGAGGCACTTCTTGAAAACCTGCGGGGGTGGACGGGAGTCTGAAAAGGGAGCCGCCTGTATTGGTAATGTTCCCCTGCACCCTGAAGCACAGATATTGTCTGTGCTGGGGTGAATTAAGATGTGGGCGTACGCACCCCTGAGATCCAAGGAGCATAGCCAATCGCCCTGCCGGAGGAAGGGCATCAGGACGCTAAGCGATAGCATTTTGAACTACTCCCGCACCAAGAACTTGTTTAACTTTCTGAGGGCGAGGATAGGCCGTAGGCCTCCTGTCTTTTTTTGGGACGAGGAAGTACTGGGAATAAAAGCGCCGACCCCGAAGGTGCCTTGGTACCCTCTCGACCGTCCACTGCGTGAGGAGGTTGTCCAGCTCCTGCTGCAGATATATCTGGTCAGCAGGGAGTTGAGAAGGCTCCACTGGGGAAAAGGAAGGGGGAAGCCTGTCCAGGTGGATATGGTACCCGTCTCGGACCACCCGGAGGACCCATGTGTCAGACGTGATGGACGCCCACTGAGGACGAAGAGGGACAGGTGGTACCCCCACTGGCTTGCGAAGCTGCTGGGGGGCGAAAGGCTACGCTGCTGGCAATCAAAAACCCTGAGTGGGTTGAGGGTGGATCCAGGGTTTGTGCTTTGGGCCCTTTCAGCTTACGGTGGGTGTGGGGGGCCTTCCCCTGCGGCGCTGTGGCTGAAGCGGGGGTGGCAGTTGGTGGGTAGGCCTTTCTTCGGGAAGAACAGCTTCTTAGCCTGTGGTTTCTTCTGAGGAAGGGAGGAGGTCTTGCGCGAGAGACGGGTCCGGGTTACGAACTCTGTCTCTATCTCGGCGGCCTTGTCATCCATGGGCTTACCAAAAAGTTGCTCGCTGAGGCAGAGGACATCCAGGAGCTTCTCCTGGACTCACTGCTCCAAGTCCGAGGATTGGAGCCATGCCTGATGCCGAGCCCCGATGCTGGCAGCCGCCACATGAGCCGAGGGTTCAAATTCATTATATGCGGTGCGGGAGATGTACTTGGAGCACTCCGTGGCTGAACTCAGGAGGGTCTGGAAACTCATGAGGAGTTCGCCCTCGAGGCTTGCAGAGAAACACCCCGAGCTCCTTGGCGATGGTCGCATAAGAACATGCCCAATACAATTGGTAAGCTTGAATATATGACATGCAAGCATGGACCCTTGGTAAGCCTTGCATCCCAAGGCATCAAGGGCTATCGATTCCCTTCCCGGCTGGACCGAGGAATGAGACTTCAAGCTCTTTTGCTTCCGCATCGCTGACTCCACCCCATTGAGGTGTGGCGAAGCTGGGTCTTTCCTGAACCCGAGGCCGAATTGGACCCTGTACATTGCGTCGAGGCACTTACTTACAATGGGAAAACAGAGGCAGGTGTTTCCCATATGCGGAGAAAAAGCCTGTACAGAATGGGAGGAAACTGGTACAGTGACAGACTCCCGAGGTGGGGACTATTACTGCTGAATATCGAGCTCTTCAGCTCGAGGGTTCCTCTTCGGCCTAGGTAGCCAGGTTAAGGGTCTGCGCCATATCCCTCACAAACACCAAGAAGGAGGTGTCTTTGGGTGGCGAACGTTGCTGAAGGACGGGCAGGGACGGGTGTGAAGGGAGGTCCTGGTGGGCTCAGGTCTCCAGGGAACTATCACCATCTGACTCCCAACCCAAGAGATCTGAGGAGGAATCCGATCTGGGTTGGTCGCGCCCATCCAGAGGCTGAGGCCCATTTTGAGCCAGAGGCCCTGGAGGATCGGGAAGGCGAGTGAGACTGATGTCGAGGACCCTCATGAGATTCACAGTTCTCGGGGGTTTCCAGGGTGGGTTGTGACATCCCTCGAGGGAGTCTCGCTCTCTCGGCACGAACCAGCTGAGCTGGGTGTGAGCACCTGCTAGCCGGCTAAGAACGCAGAAACGCTGCATTCTAGTGCTAGCATACTGGGTTCCCACATGGGTTGCAAGGCCCTGCAACATCGACACTGGGATCACTGGGTCGGAACGTCAAGGAGGAGAGGGGGTCCTGGCCAGGACAGCCCTCAGGAGACTGGACGTCATCGCTGGAGGCCTCTGTATCTGTACGAGGTACCTTTTGAGGTCGCTCCTTGTCCGACTCTCGGGAACACCCACGGGGGGCTGAGCGACCGAGCACAGGAGTGCTCGTGGTTGTCTGAGGCCCCCGACATCGACTTTGAGGTCTTCTTCTTCTTACACCGCTCACCTTCAGGAGATCCTGGTTGGAGTGCCGCCTGGAGCACAGAACCGAGGAAGGGGATCCCATGAGCACGAGAGACGACTGGGGGCACCACCGAGGATTCCGTGGCGGCCTTATGGAAAATGTCATTGGACTTCTGCTTACGACTGTAGGGTCCAGCCCTCTTAGATCCAATCAGAATTATAAATACCCCGGGACCTCAGAACAGAGACACTCATGTGTAATGCAAATCTTTATTTGTACCCAAAGAACCAAACAAGTCTGCAGTAATACAAGAGTATCTGAACAAAGTGGTGTTCTGGTAATCTGGCAGCGTTCCTTCCCCTTAGGTGCAGAGTGAAGGAAGGCTGCCCCTGATATAGGGTGTCGCTACCCTATATCCCTCTCGTCGCAATGGCTCCACCTGCTTCTTTTGCATATGCATTACCCATATTCTCCTACTATAGATCTTGCTATGCCTTAGGTTTCGGTTCTTGCTATAAGCTTAGGTTTCGTTTCTGCTACATTCCATTGCGAGCTGCACCCTGCTATTTCCTGCCTGCTACTCTGGCACTATCTGTAATCTTCAGGGCTGCAGAGTACCCGTATCATTCATGTCTGACTTATTTCAGAAGTCCATTTTCTGCACATTCCTGCACAGGATATGGTTCCCTTCTGCCTTGTTGAAACTGGATTCCGTGTACTCTGCTTCTCTTCCATTCAGCCCACACCTTCATCTTCTGTGCCAAAGATTTTATTTTCAAACTTCAGGATTTAGGCAGAGTGCTGTCAGTGCTCCCTTGTCCTTAGCAAAGCCTCTAGCAAGGCCTAGCAAGTCAAAACATACCTATCAGCAAATTTCCCATCATTCTCCAATTTTTCTTTTTCTTTTTTCTTGTGTATGGGGCAAAGGTAGGAAACCCCATGCTAAGGGCCATGGATTACGACCATTTGAGACAGAGAGGGCTCATCAAGGGGCAACTTCTCATACTGCTCCCTAGAGGACAACATACATTGTTTTGGTACTTTGTATCATCATTTTCTTACAGCAGCCTAATAAGAGAGGAAAACACACAAAATGAAAGAATGCCGAAAGCGGCAATGCATAATAATGTGATAAAGAAAGCTTTAAGTCCAACCCCGAGTCCAGTGAACCATGAGTTCACACTGTCTCAGATCTTGTCCAAATGCAACCCACCGTGAAAGTCATCGATATGCAAATCGGACAAATGCTTAATCTTGCTCATTGCATCTAAAACAAATGTATGGTTGGCAATCACAGTGCAACAATTAGTTTCATTAATGAATGTACAGGCGCCGCCTTCGGCGGCTAACAGTAAATCTAAAGCCCGCCTATTCTGTAGAGTCATTTGTGTGTTTTGCTCCAGAGATTTCAGCAAGGCGTGAGATTTGATTCAGTAACAGCTTTCATTTGAATGTGGTAAACAAACATTGTAGTCTGCGAATTGCCATGCCAAGCTCAGCAGCGAAGGCAGGACCCTAGCAAATGGGATCCAACCAGTCCAATTAAGGGCATCCAAGCGGTTCTTAGTAAGCGGATAAGTAGCATTAATATATTCATAGGAGGCTTGAATGGCCTCATCTTCGGCAGTTCAGCATCCCATGGACTGGTTCCTAATGAGATGCTCCGCTTTGCACGGGACATATGGGAGCGGAGAGAATGGTGGGTAACATTCAGAGGAATGAGGGCAGAATAAAAAGTAACCTTGACTAAAGCACAGGGTAAGAGGGAGAGATTTACTACCTGATACAGGATTTCCCCACACAACGAATAATGACCCCCTACAGCAAAGAGGTCTGTGGTAGGTGTCCATATGCGACTCATATTATGCCCATCAAACCACTTAACAGAAGATTTTCCTGTGGGAGATGAGGTAGAAATCCTCCTGAAACTAGACATCGGGAGATAGCATGAAGTAAATGGAGATTCATTCTGAGAACCCGTTGTCAGCACACCCGAGCCGTCGTGGTAAATGGGACCAACCCCCTCATACCAGCGGAAGTCAGATCCATTAAGCATACTAGCTAGGCTCATCCATAATATTTCCCCAAATCACTTTGCATCTTGGAAAAGTCCATATTACCAGTTTGATTATACCACGTTAATCATTGGGACTTGAATTACTAGCAAGAACTGAAAGGATCCATTAACCATAATATACGCCAGGTTGCACCTGTGTTGGAGAAAAAGTAATAGATACATTTGTTATCAACATAGATGGGCAAATATCATATTGGGTCAGCAGAGACACGCAAAGGGTCATGTATCATATCTCATCAGTAATGCCACGTCTGGGAACAATTCAAAGCTTCATAACAACTGGCAGAAAAATTATTATTATCTACACAAGCAAGCCGTCCCTGCATACTCCATTTAAGGGAACCTTTGAAACATGTACCGGAGCATATGAATACCCCTTTTGGTAAAGGGGTACAGATAATGCAGTCTGTATGTTCATCAGGGAAACAATGTGTAACTACTGATTGCTTCCACTGGTTCAGAGAGCCTCCATGTAAAGCTCGAGGTACTCGAGCTATCTTCTAGTTATGTCTGGTTCTGCCCCTGGAGAAACAAGCCCAGCTGCCCATCCGTGTGTAGACCCATAATAGGGAGCACTATAAACGATAGAGATCACCAGAAGGA